>JACXGM010011822.1:0-24615 GCA_016801145.1 Umbra pygmaea
AGCCTGTCAATATAACTAACCGAAATCCAACGATTATATAATTAGAAGACGATTATATAATTTCACCTTAAAGTTTTCTTCATTGGCTCCTATGGCGAGGAAAAGGCTTAAGGTGATTTAATGTACCTAAACAACGATCAATATTAACCAAATTTCTCTCTCATATTGCTCATCATAACCACTGAAAATTATAAAAACATCTAACCCAAATTCAAATTATTATATATATTTTTTATTTTGCTGATCCGAAAACCGATCCGATCCGTGAGTTTCATGATCCGTTGCACCCCTAGTTTTAAGATAAAAACAATATCAACAAGAACTGTAAAGAACCGAAAACCGTGACCCAAACCGAACCGTGGGTTTTGTGAACTGTACCACCCCTAGTTATTTCCATGCATTTGCCGACATTCTCTACAATGTAATTGTTGTATATTTATGGCCCCTCCTCCACCCCCTCACATACCCTCTTACAAAATGTGAGCACAAACCAAACCCACACACAAGGAATGTTTCTAATTCCATTGATACCCAAATAAAGTAGGAAAACCGGTTTATCTCCATGAAAACCTCCAAACAAGGCATGTTGTAGCTGTTCATACAAGAAAACATACGCATTCCTTTCAATTACATGAGAAACAGAGATCAATAACAGTAAAGAACATTTCAGCTGGTGCAGTGTGAATTTTAGAACTGTTCTTTGTACAGTAGACCTATAATTATTGAAATTGTTTGAAAATGTATTTATTTTTAGTGCATCTGCTTGTCTCAACAACGCTTTGCATTGACGAGATAGACTTTAAAAGTAAAATGATTCTGGTTCAAGCAAGCCTTGCTTTGCATAACGGCACGCAGTGAAGACATGTTTACAAACATTTGCCCACTTGTTATTTTAAAGCTTCAGGTTTATGCTAGCATTGTAAACAAAAAACTCAAAAATAAAAAATATGTTTAATTTAGGGCTGCAACAACAAATTGATGAAATCGATAAAAATTCATTATTAAAATTGTTGGCAACAAATATCATTATCGATTCGTTGGGTCTGTGTTGTGGCTCGCTTTGTATTGGAGCTACGTCACTTAAATAAAGAAAAAAACATTTTAAACTGTCTGAAATCTTCAATATTATAGCAGAACTTCACTTTAAATTAAACAACAAGGTTTTACGTGCAAACTCTGTAAAACATAAATGGCATGGCACCGGAGCACCACCGTAATGCGGGAGCACTTGAAAAGAATAAAAAGTTTGGAGTGATAAGCGAAGGGGACTCAACAGCATGGTAAGTTACTACATAATAGTATGCGTTGCTTTTGAAATGAGGAATAGTTCCTCACACAGCAGGTAGTTCTTACTTATCAAATAACTGGTGTTTGGTCACGACCCAGCTTAAAAGGTCTATTAATGGATAAAATCCACTTAAACATTGTACGACAAGTGTATTTAACTAGCTGGCTAATTAATGTTTGTTGTAGAGCAAACGGGGTACAGCTAACGTTAATATAGCAAGCTAACACTACCCGGCAGTGCTCAAGTAAACAAACAGAAAGAGTTATAGTGCTAAACTCATTTAAAACACAAACCAGATCCTACTATTACAGTATTACAACATATGCTAAATTTGTACCTCTTTGGGGATGCTAATTTGTTAAACGTTTCACTATGTGATTTACTTTTATCATTTTTTCAACTAATGTTGAAAAAATCAAAAACACTAAATGTGTCAAAATAAGCTTAAACAGGTAAAATACATAAAGCAACAAAATAACTATTAAACATAACCTATAGGGCTCTACATGGTCAGGCCCCTGCCTATACCATACGTATTATAAGGTTATTAAAAACTATGTTCTATAAAATCTGTTTCTATAATTGTTTTGTAGACAACAATTTTAACATCCCAGGTCCGTCTAAGCAAGGTAAAAAATAACATATCTTGCACCTTACTAAAGAATTAGCATGTCTTTGCACATGTTTTATAGCATACACTTAGGTCTGTTGTGTTAAAATTGTCCATTTGGAATAACATAATAAAAAAAATAAAGATATGGAAATATTAGTTAGTCTGTTTATCCGATTCATCGATTAATCAGAGAAATAATAGACAGATTAATCGATTATCAAAATAATCGTTAGTTGCAGCCCTAGTTTAATTTTTTTAATGAAGTCTGCTGCACGTATAGCAACTCTTTCATCATATCCATAACAGCACGGGCAGGAGAATACCATGCTACAATTAATAAAACTATGAATTTTGTATTTGTTCCCGATTCTTAAATAGTAAAAAACTTTAGTATTTGTAGTAACTGCACTATTGCAGTTACGTTGTAGTCTAAGGATGTGACCAAATTCAACAAACGACAATTTTCAGTTCTTTACAACTTATAAAATGTTTTGAAACTCTGTTGTGCATAATAATTTGGAACAGTGCATTTTGAGTTTTTTTATTTTAGAAAAAAATACTGTTTATTGGGTGGTTTTTGGTTCAATGAAATTTGACTTATACCCTAACTGTTGGTGACTTGAAAATGATACTGTCATTTGCATTGACTATTTAGGAAAATCATTGTAAAATATAATTTTCATAATAATTTGGAACACGGTGTACAAACAATGTAATAGCCCACAAAATATAATTCAAATTATATGATGTAGTTAAACACATGCAAACCCCCCAGCCCTGGGTGTTCTGTCTGAGCCCTTAGTGTTTTGAAAGTCTGTCGATGCGCCTGGTGTCCTGTAGGGACATTAGACAATAAATACATATCGAATTAATTCATTCATTATAGCAACCTGCATCAATTATCACATTAAACTTGTCTTTGTGATGCAGCAGGGGAAGCTTCATATATTTTATGTAGAAAACATAACAAACACCCATTGTTGTCTGAGTACTGAGCTAGAGGAGTACTTATAATGAAATTATATAAAACTATCGACACAATTGAAGGAGTTACTAATAAAAGGAGTCGTGGTGATGAATCATTCAAACTGCACATCATTACTGTTTTTAGTATCTCCCATACTGTTTCTTAAATGTGTTTTCAAACACTTCAGGCAAGAGAAAGGGAGTGTTAGTTGGCCACCAATCAAACTGTGCATACAGTTTAGGCGTAGCAGTTTAGAAAAGCAGCACTACGACATCCATTGAATTAATGAATACATACATGTATCCTTTTTTTATTGTACTCAATAAAAATATAATTGACATTATGTTGTTATCTATCCAGACAATAGTTTGTGACTATATTCGCCAGTGAGACTGGGCTATTCAAACAGGAAAATATCACTTTAATAATATATAGGCATGTTTGAATATTGAAATACATGTTGAACCACAATCTATTTGGTACCCCAGTTTGGGAATAGCTGGTCGATAACAACAATACAGAACAAAAAATAATGACTGTAGTTATCTTTCTTTTAAACATGCCGTATAGCGCGCCACCAGGTCTAGTGTGTGGGGGGGGTATGGTACTTTTAACTGGGAATACCATAATTATCTGACAAACATTAACAACAATCCATTACTACAAACTTTAGACAAATATCAGTAGAACCCAAACTCTGTCATATCAAATTACATTTGCATTTCTGTGCATCTACAGTAACAACATAATCTAAGCCAAATGATCATTTCTGACTTGTATTTCACATGGAATAACATGTGCCGAATTCGTTATAATCAGGTAAAAACAGAGATATTTATCAAGTGCTTCTGGAAATTACCTTAGATATCTGTGCCTTTACTCCCATTGTGCAGCACCAAAACAGATTGGTGAATAATTGGTCAACTATCAAAATGCCCAGACTTTAAATATTTTTGTGGCAATACCCAAGGGTTTGTTTTAGGAAACAGAAATCTATGGAATACAAATCTTACTATGCCCATTATTAACATATGATTTACTGCATCAATAAATAGATATATTAATCATAATCAGCTTTTTTGTCCCCCAATAATCGGTATCGGCCCTGACAAGTCATAATCGGTCAACCTCTAGTAATTACACAATTACAACACTTCCTGGTTTGAGTTGTAGCCCTAAAACCTGAATGGTAGCAAATCTGTAATGATCCTATTTATTGGATGAGATGATCCAGACTGGCAATACGTACCTTCATCTGCAGAATCCACTTCAGCTCAATGTTAAAGCCCACTTGCTCAGGCACGGCTTGGAAGATCTGAGACATCAATCAAGGAATCGTTTAGAATATGGAAAACAACTAGAACACGGGAATCAGATGACAAAGGAACAAAGAATGAATTACAGGAACCAGCTAGAACAGAATCATTTATAATAAAGGCACATAACACAGTCAGTTAGGAATCCATAATATTGATGGAATCAGCTGTAGTGGGGGTTACAACATGGGACAGAGACTCACACTTGTTTTAACCCCTGGTATAGGCTACTTCACACTTGTGTTATCCTTGGTAGAACCTAGTTCACACTTGTGTTAACCCTTGGTAAAGGCTAGTTTACACTTTTTTTAACCTTGGGTCAGTGAAGTACACTATCATTACCTGTGAGAATGAAGGGAAGGGCTGGTGCTCATCAACGTCTTCATCATCATCATCATCTAAAAACGAGAGTGGGATTTAACCAGGGTACACATACTGAATAAGACATTAGTACATGATGACATGGTTATCCCCAAAATAATAGGATTATATTAAAACTGAATAAATTAAGTATTATGGATTGTTGTAAAGGACGAGAGCAATGTTTAAACTAACAACAAAAGTACACCAGAGTCATGACCAGAACATTTGTCAACAATCATCACATCAATTTATGCAAATGTTCTAGTGAGTCGTTAAAAATTTGGTCTTCCATCTCTGCTGCAATAAGTAATCATATTATGGTAGCGACTGTATCAACTTACATTTTTCACGTTTTATTAAAAGCTAAAATACAATAGTGAATTTTTCTCTCAAAGAGTGAATTTCAGAACATTATTATGTAGTTATATGATTGAGAATGTTAATTTAAATTGGATTAAAGTTATTTTATTGAATCTGCCTCGTCTCAGAAAAGCTTGCACTGATGAGATAACTAGACTAGAAGTGAAAAATTACACTTCTTCAAGCGAGCATTGATTTGCATGACGGCACAATGCTGCTTCAAAGATATAAGGTCTCATGATCACCCTGCGTTCTTAACCTGCGTTTCGGAGACATCTGGTGTATTTTAGGCGTCAGGATCAATCACGTTAGAAATTTTGTGTCAAGTTAAATAGAGCAATATAAAAGCAATACCTTTGTGTCCATTCACCTTCAAGGCAGAAGCGTGGCCAAGCTATGGATAAAAAACAAACCTTTCACTACACATACTTTTAAACATTCAGACAAAAAAAAACAGCACACACCAGAATAAAAATCAAGGCATGGTCTTGAAAGTCTTCATGTTTAATAAGGCTTCTAAAGACTGACCAGGTGTCTTACCTTAAGTTGCTGTAGCTGTTCATATGTGAGGTCTTTGACAGGAATTTCAAATAGCTCCAGAGAATGCTTGTCACCTTTCTGAACAGCAGAAAAAGAACGATGATGAAATGAAAAGACACTACGGTGGCATGGGAAACGTTTGGTAAAACCTAAACAGGGCAATTGAGTCTGCTTACCTTCTTAGTTGAAATGCAGCAGGTTAGATCGTGGTACACAATGGGAACACAGTCCTTAGACAGATGGACGTCAAACTCCACATAGGCTGCCCCCTACAGGAACATGCAGCATCCATGTGACTACAAAGCAGACATTTTTAAAGGACAAAGGGAAAATAGTTCCATTTCAATGTTTAGGGAATACTCACATGGTTGGCAGCACTTTTGAATGAGGCAATGGTGTTCTCCCTGACTTTGGTATGTCTGAAACCAAAACCGGACATTTAAAGTGAACAAGTCTAATATAAATATATAAAGAGGGAAATTGAACCAAATTACAACCGTAAAATACCTGTACATGTGTAATAGGCTAGTGATGTGCAGTTTGTGAACGATTTGTTAATTTTGAACAACTCCTTTTATTGATTTGAGGGTCACAAGTCCTTTTTTTGTGAGTCGTCCAATTGAACGGCTGAAACAGCTGTCTCCATCATGACCACAGGCAGAGTTTATAAGCAGTCCACCAGCTCAGTGCTCTGACACTTTAAATAGATGAAGCTGCATAAAGACAGGTTTAAACTAATAATTGTAGGTGGAATTATTGAATGCAATATGATCATTATTTATTGTAACTGCCCATAAAGGACACCCTGCTCAATCCTTACTAAACATATTGATTGAATAATACAATAGAAGCCGCTTTATACATCCCAGCCTTTGCCAAAATTTAAAATACTTGAATCTTGAATGAGTGAGTCGTTCAATGTAATTATTCAACTTAACGATGAGCAATATCTTGTTCGCCAGTAGGGTGATCTGGCATGCTCTTCACCTTTACTGACTCAAATGAACAAAATTACTGTAGAGATTTGTTCTTTTCATCGAAAGACTTGAAAAGATGAGTCAGTAAAGTGTCAAACTTTCCATCACTATAATAAACATGAGTAAGGTCAGATAACTATAAAGGACTAGCCTGTTCCTCTCAAATATGACCTATGATTACTTACAATATTATGATCAGCTTTCCTTTAAAAAAAAAAAGGTAGTCTTTGAATTAGAGGTCGGCTTGTTAATCAGACTGGCCGATTAATTATGGCCGATTATGAGTTTTCAAAAATAATTATTAATAGGCATTTTTGCTCGCCGATTATGGCAGACACTTTTTTTGGCGAGAAACCACTTCCTCTAGTGTTACATTTTGATAGCAAATTACGTGGAAAGTGCGTGCAGCCAGCCCATCAGTCGTGAGCTAGTCTGGAGGAAATAGTGACTGCAGAGAAGCCATGGTAATTTTGTAGCTAGTATGAAAGGGGATCAATTAAAATCATTCACATATAATCACTTGTAAGCTTCACATGGTTAATTTTAGTCTGGAATAGTGGGTAGAGGTTCACTGCTTTTGTTCTGTCAGAACTGTTCCATTTTTTTATCAACCAAAATTTTTATCCATTCTGTTTTCCTTGAGGCTTTCAAGGAAAAAAAACAACCAGATCAAAAAACTATATTTTCTCTCTCCCTCTAAGAATAAGTGATATAGGCATATTGTGTAGTTATTTAAATCAGCCAATCCGATCAACCTCTAGTAATAATTTAAGTTTATATTATATGTTGTTATAAATCCAGACACTTTGTGATTTTTTTCACCAGTGAGCCTGGGCTATTCAGACAAGAAAACATAAATTTATAGGTCCATTTGAATATTGAAATACACGTTGAAACACAATGTTTAATATTTGTAACACAATGTCTAGCTTAGTGCCATTCAAGATTGGTGTCACCTTCCTACAAAATAATTATGCACACTTTGTGAGGGTGTGTGCAATACAAATGATTTTTTACACAAAAAAGATATCTGCATGTTGTAGGAGGGTGCGTTTTAATCGCAGGTACGCACTTTATGCACTAGGATACAGTATATATATAAAGGCCATGATCTTCCCTACACCGTTTACCTCCCTGACACTCTAAACCTGTCAGTCTTACACTAAGAACCAGTGTGACAGCAGCTATAACCTAATGTGTATATAAAAATATCATCATCTATTAGTAAGTGTAAACCTCAGGCTATCTTATATGGCCCTTCACCCAGAAAAGCAAAAACAGGTAGCATACAATGACAAAAGCTTCAGATGAGTACTGTTAAAAGTCTAAACAAAAGTTTCCCTCAGCAAACTGCTCCTTTCATTGAGACAGCGCCAGGAACACTCAGAACCCCTGTGAGGAAGCCAGGGGAGAGAAACAAACAGTAAGGGGAGTGGCCCGCAATACGCCCAGCCATCACATAAGGTGCTGGTTGTGATTGTACATACAACCTAAAAAACATTACGGGTTGTGGTCTGTATAAACTACCACGGGCAACACAAACAGAGCCCAAATAAACTTCAAAGAACTGCAGCGGCATAAGCAAAGCAAAGACTTTTTTTGTTCAATGGTGGAGTACCGAGTTTGACTCACTTTAAAATCACAAGAGGTAGCACGCTGGGTGTTCCACACCTGGCTTCAAAATCGGTAGGGTTAGTTAAAAGCTCTGCGCTTGAAAACCAACCAACGTCCTTTGTTGTCTTGTAACACATTGAATGTGGAATCTACCTTGCTACACTTTCCCAACAATTCCACTAACGGACATGCAATGAACACCAGACCCAATGAAGCAGCCACGATGTTAGCAACGACAAGACTACCAGGTCACCAAATGTTATGGAGCTACTCCTACAACACCCAGGCCAAATAATCCATCTGCAATCACTCGATATTCTTACAAATAGCTCCTCTCAAATAGCTTTTATATCTCAACCATTACAAACAGTTGCTGGAAATATTTGTAACACTTTCCCAGTGTGGCCAGTTAGTTTCCAGCCCCTTTAACTTTGGATTGTAAGATTTAGTACATTGTGCAAAGATTCTTACTTTTTTTTTCAATGTAAACTCTTGCCACAATTAGGAGTGTATAATTAGGAGCCAAACTAATTTGGATACAAGTTAACAAATAGGCTTGCAACTGTGGAAAAAAAGTGAAATGTTCACTGTTACGTTAATAACCTGCACTCAAACAACTGCTGGCTGAGGTTCCGAGGCGCTGCTTTCCCAGAACAGTGATGTAACTCAATGACTTAACAAGAATCCAGAAAGAACGGCCTGGTTATTGTTCATTGGTTGTGACTTCCTCTGTTGATAAGCAGCCTGGAGTGAAACTCTGAAGCCATACAGGACAAGGCCATCCAATAAACAAAGCACCAACAGGTCTTTGTAGAACACTCTAGGTTGGATGACAACACAAAGACCATCATTAAGAATTCAACATAGAGGGGGTCCATGTGGCGTGGTGGGCTAAGTTGCTGCATTGCAGTACAAGCTACGTCATGATAGTCAGTGGTTTGAGCCTGACTATGGGTTCCCCAACTTTCCCCAGACCTCTTACAGGAGGTAGCGCAAACTGGAATACTGCTGCCCGGGATTCGGGTTAGATAATATGACATACTGTGCCAGGTCATTCTCCAGCAAATTCATGTGTTCAGATCGGGCACCTGTAAATTCAATCTAAGAAGTATAGGTGAACGTAATCATCGGGTGCATGATCTGACTAAAGATATTGGATAAGCAGTGCAAAAAAATTGACCGGCTCATCAACATGTGACTGGATGAACAATGTGTGCGCCCCTGAACATCCCGCATCTATCCTAAGAGTTGTGGAGCTGCTGATAAGGCAAGGTTAGTGGGAATTTGGAGGGGAGAAAAATTGTGAAAAATAAATAAAATAATAATAATAATAAAATGTCAATGCAGGTACTGTATAGATGCACCAAAGAGCTCATTGAAACATGATAGAATGCCTAAGACCATGCCCTGGAGGAAAACAGAAGGACACTGTCATTGGCACATAGTTAAAAACTGATATTAGTGGCTCGAACCCCAGTTACAAGGGGGTTACAGTTACCTATTTGTTGCAATCACATTTCCATTGTTTGAATTAGAGGTCGACTGACTATCAGCCTAAAACAATTCCTTGAGTAACTAGAATAATTTGATTACCAAAAACCTTGATGTAAAAAGTTTTGCCTCTAAGCTTCGTTTAATCAATGTTACCAACGTTGTATCGCTCACAGTGTTTCCACACAAATTACTATTACTGTCGCACACTGGGCTGATGCTGCTGGCGACACATGCCATGAAGACTGATGATGCAGATTACAAGAAGGTGGCCAAAGTTTGGAATAAGTTTGAACGTAATTAAAATGGAAATAGTGTGTCTACTGCAAAATCGAACTAGCTTACCACAACAATAGTTCGACGTCAGTGCTACAACATCTCAACAGAAAACATTGAGTCTAACTTAATTATCCACTCCATCGTATGGACGATGAAACTACACCAAACACAACAACTACCAATAACAAAGACAAGAAAATACGTAGTGGTGACCACAATTTGATCTAAAGAGCCGAATTGTAGACTATCCCTTCGGAAAAACAGCTGGTTGTTGCGCACCGATTTCTCTCTCTCTTCATGGAGAAACAGCTGATCAATGATCTACTAGCATAAGTTTAACAGAGCTGTGTGACATTGTAATCAAATATATAAATGAAAATAGGTTGAGTATAACTAATATTTACATATAGGCCTATATACAGATCAGTCTCAGGTTGAAACTTGTAGTTCTGAAAGTTAAGTTGTACAACTTAAGGTAACGTTTATGCATGTATAATGTATGCCTTAGTTTGAGGTTGTTATTGCATTTACGAAAATGTTTTCTTTAAAAACAATGTAATATGGCAGTTAATTGCACTTCATATGTTTAGTTTTTTGAGAGATGATATTGTATGCAATGTAGGCAATACAAATGTTGCTTTTTCCGAAAATTAAACCAAACTGTTGTATATTGTTGCTCTTCAATATAACAAAGATATTTCTCATCCCATTACTCGATTAATCGATGGAATCATCGGTAGAATGCTCGATTACTAAAATAATTGATAGCTGCAGGCCTAACTGATGATATTTCAAGTACAGTACAGATTTACTGGGAGATTTTTAACACTCATATTTAATTATGCAGTAAATCATCTTTTAATAATGGGCATAGTAAGATTTGTATTTGAAATAACTTTGCCTAATAAATCTGTTTTCTAAAACAAACCCTTGGGTATTGCCAAAAACACAATTAGTCTGCACATTTTGATAGTTGACCAATTATTAACCAATCAGTTTTGGTGCCGAAAACTTAAGGAAAGGCACAAACATCAAACGTAATTACCAGACGCACTTAATAATTGTTTTTTGTTTTGCCTGCTTTTAATGTCTGATAGTTATTCAATAAAACATTTCGGTTAGAAATCACCAATTGGCTTAGATTATTTTAATGTTTTTGATATTACAGAGTTTGGTTTTTCTACTGATGTCTAAAGATGTCTAAAGATTGCTGTAATTAACAGTTTAAATCATAAAATGTTTGTCAAATAATTACTGCCATTTAGATGTAATATGATATTCTGTTCTATTTCGTTTAGTCATTAGAAGACAACATTTACCATTACAACATAGTCTCTCCAGGAGGATTTCTGTCATTCGAGAGTTTGAATCTGACTACTCTTCTGCAATATCAGCTGCAATAACCTCTAATCATTATACACATAGGACAATGAATCTAAATATAACTATCAGTATCTAAGAAACAATGGATTTGTTCTCCCTTAATTACAGAATTTTTCTCTTGCTCAAGGCATTAGAATGTAACATCCTTCACTTTTCACCACCATCACCCATTTGAGTAAAATAAATCGGTTTTTGTTTATGTTTTGGCTTTAAACTCAATGTCAGAAATACTTTGAAAACCATGTTTGTGAACACTAACAACTTATAGTATATTGCCTGCTAACATGAATGCATTTTAATTTAATATGGAAGTTAAAAAACATGTCTTCTTTGTTTTGTTTTAAATATGCATTGTATGGTTTGTCAAGTTTTATGTGCGCAACGACTGTGTGTTGGTGAATGGACATATTAATTAAACCAGCACTCGTTTGGTGCCTGTAACCAATGTTTACGCCCTGTAGGCTGTTTGATAATAATTTATAATTCCCCTTTATTTATTATATGTAACGCAATACAGCAATAAACTAACCCTCGCGCAGCAGTATTAATTTCGAGTCACGTTTCCCTGATTGCTTCACAACTGCAATTGCTTGGAACAAAAGTAGGGAATCTCTACCCACTACTCTAGCCTAATATCAACCATGTTGAGATAACTAGTGATTATGTGATTGATTGAATTTCTCCCCTGAAAGATCAGTTTCATGCTAGCTACAAACTTAACCTGGCTCCTCTGCATCAACAACAACACACTTGAGATGCTGCAGCGTGACAGGTGGTGCAGCTCACGACAGATGTTCAGGCTGCACTCAGTTTCCTCGTGTTTTGCTCAAATTGTAACACTAAAGGAGGTGCTTCCTCCAAACGTATTGGCCATAATTGGCAAGCAAAAAGCTGATAATTATTTTTATTTTGAAAAATCTTAATCTGCCCTAATTAAATTGGCCAATCCGATGAATCGGTCAACCTCTAATTTGAATGGTGTTCCATTAACCACTTCACCGCATATTTATCAACCCCTACTAATCCAGTGTGCTATGCCTATCAGTGTGTGTGTGTCAGTCTCACTTGGCTGCGTGTGTGCTGCCAGCTCCTCTGTGCCCTACATCCAGGGGAGCACTCCGCTTCCTCCAGTACTTAGTGAATGAGGCGCTCATGTCACATTGATACCCCTCGATAGGACGGATCACCAGATAGTCCACTAAGAAAAAAAGGGGTCAACATAAACATTGTTTTAAAATGGTGACAATTACTTAAATGAGCTTTAATTGCTACCACAGAAACATCTTAGGTTAACTTTATCAACTGAAAGTCAATGGGGATGCTGACCTCTGACCTTCCCCAGGGTCTGCCTGGAGTTTTGTTTCATGATGGGCAGCGTGACTACACCAGTGTCCTTGCCACTCTCCACAAAGAATGAAGAGAGGAGGCAGGCTGTACCAACGGTCCCCGGGAGTGCATCAGCTGGCACCACATGTTCACCCATGTTCTCCTGTACAAGAGACCAGGAAGTTATTGGACTCCTTTTACTTACTTCATTAAATGTTACCATTATTAACCCACACAAGTTGTCTAAGAACCAATTCTTTTTAATTTAATAACGTAAATGAAAACTTTTTTTCTACACACAAATTTGTAATGCATTCATAAAACGTGTTGTGACATTTATATTTCTCATGTAACGGAACGAAAAATTATTTGTATGGCAGTACCTCAAAAAACTCAAAAGTGAGTTCCAGGTTGTCGGGGTCCATCGTGTGGATGATGTACTCAGTCCACTGCGTGGCCTCCAACGCGTAGCCGCACTCAGGTTGGGAGTGGCGTGACCTGTACCCATCTTTACTGATCAAGCTGGTCTCCAGCGTGGTGGTCATCTTGTGCAACGCCACAGAGCTCTGCTCTTCGTCATCATCATCTTCCTCTACACCTTCCAGAGTCAGCCTGATCCTGAGGTCAGAAGCCAAGTCACAAGTCAAGAAGGGACATGCTAATAAAACTGTAATTCTTTATATTTGAAAAATAGAAAAAAAGTGCTTCATAAGGCATAATGATTCCCTAAACTAGTTATTTGTTACACACAAACTGGCACAAATCATCTGTCTTCAATAAAATTACTGTTCAAATGGCAAAAATAGGCGCTGCATAATGTAGAGAATCATTGTCCCATCTGAATAGGACTTTTTCTGATTTCTTCATGATTGTACAAATAGCACCTTTAAATAAGATCTGAAGCAGCCGGCTCTGCTGAACCAGAGTCCCATCTTTGAATCATACACACCTGAAGCGAGATTTCTTGTATCTCTTCTTAGTGATGGAAACGGGAGACGTCTTGGAGTAGTGTAGACGCAGGCGGATCTCCGTCTGGCACGTCAGCCACCCGGAGTCCACACACTCTGTGCCATCTGCAGATTGGAGTTGAAGAGAAACGTGTTGTGGTAAGCAATTGGGCAGAAATAAAATTACCACCATTGTCACAGAGGCAAGTTTAAAATCCGATGTTGTTAGTAGATTACGGTATCTATCCACAGACAAAGCAATATGAGAACAGCCATTGTTAAAACACACTTCCCTCATGTGTCTGTTGAAAAGATGCAGTCAGATTATCAATATGTTAAACAAGATCATTCTGGCCACAGTCTCTATTGAGGAAGTGTATTACATGTTATCTCTGGAGAGGGTTGAGTGACACTCATAACCATAGTATAGGCTTTTATTTGCTTCAAAGTAATTAACAAGTTATGCCTTTAGTTAATCTTCAGCTTGTATTAGTGCACGCAAAATATCTAACCGGATGTCTTTGCAATCATACAAATTGCTATGGGTGAAGCAGAGTTTTTTTTTACAATGCCATTACATGCATGTGTATTTTCCATAAAAAAGGGGGACACTGAGGATTGCGTGTCATAGTGGGCTAAGTCGCTGCATTGGAGGACATTTTATGTCATGATGGTCATGGGTTCAAGACTGACTATGGGTTCTTTGACTTTCCCTGGGCCTTCTGCAAAAGGCAGCGCGAATTGGCATAGCACTGCCCGGGATTTGGGTTAGATAAATCAGATTATCTATCCCGCCGCGTCGCGACTTCTTGTGTTAAAATTGGGGGCCTGTATATTAAATCATGGAAGTATAGCTGGTGAATGTAATTATCCCGTGCATGATCTGACTAAAGTCGTCCGTGCTGGGTGAACAGTGCAAAAAGAATTGGCGGCTCGGGCGACAGGTGGTTGGATTCATTATATGTGTGCGCCCCTCATCATTCTACAGATCTGTCCAAGGAGTTGCAGAGCTGCCGACAAGCCAGGGTTAGTGGAATTGGGAAGGGAGAAAAATTGGGGGGCCGGGGGGGGATATAAAATAGGGGGACACTGTAAAATATAATGATTTTAATAGATGAATTAATCAATATATGATATGGAAGAAGACTTACTGTGGAATCCAAATTGGCCATCATCAATATCAAGGTAGGAATCTGTAAGTGAATAAGCAGGCATGTGAATTTAGACAAAAACACACCACATCATCCCATTTCAAGTACCATAAGCAACAAGTACTTCTACAAGCAACACAAAAACATTGCTGCAAAAAGATGCAATTCAAAAATAATTCAAACGGTGTGAGGGGAGGGATAAAAGGAAAAACTATAACGTTATTCAGTTTTTTCTACCCATCAGGGACATTTTTTTAAATGAGCTTTGTCTGAGGTTTCTAACACAATGGGGATTGAGTGGCCACATTCACTAGTTTCCTTCCCTTCTAAAACATTCTAGCTGCAACCGCATGTGGCCACCCAAACGCCATGACTCAGCAAAGCAAGTAAACATTACCCCAAACAAAGCGGGGCGTAGTTCTGGTGTGTATACCTGTGGGGCTCATCAGGCGTGGCTGCTGATGGGTCTCCCACTTAGTGACTATCACCTGACACGGACCACCTGCGTTCTGCAATGCCAACGTTCAGTAAAGCGTTAAGAATTTGCCAAATCAAATACAGTCAATGTTCACTTTGCTCTGAAAGGTATAGTGACCAATCAGCAAGCCTGTCAGCCACAATTGGTTGATATCTGAAAAGGGAATCCATTAGTTGGCAGGTAGATGAACTTTAGCATCATCTCTTTAATTACACTAATGTTTATTTTACGTGAGTACAAAGGATTTGATCTGCAACAGGATTAATCATTAGTGGCTGGATTAAACTACCATTAATGGCGTTAAATGACAAGAAGAAAACACACCCACGATCATTGTGTTTGGTTTCACAGAGACAGACACTGAAACACGTAGCCATTACAGGTGACCTGGTCGACATTGTATTCTCATTAATAAGGTCCGCAGGCACATTAGGTTTGTATTTTCACAATTCCAGTTCCAAATCTGCCCAAATGCTGCTGTCTGTTGGACAAAAGCTCACTCTCCATTACTCTCTCAGCTTTAAAAAGATGTAATTTGAATCTCCAATCTGGCCATGTACCGAATGTCACAAGCATTAATCGATTAAGCGGTAAGGGTGTGACCCAGCTTCCAAGAAAGCCCTTGTACACCATTAAGTAACGGGAGAGGCTCACGACACATGCACATATACAGCCTGCAGGCAAAGCTCCAGGCCTGGCTGCCTTCCACACTGACAGCTCTGCAGTACAACTGCAGTAGGGACAGCAAGGCCTCATGGGAAACGTGAGCTAGACAAACAAAAAATGATCTTAGATATGATATGCTTACACTTTCTAAAGTTCACCTGAAACATAGGAGTAAATGTTTCCCACCAGGATAAAAATGGCTCCACAGGTGACAGTTAATTGAACAACCTTTAAATGGTTTAGTGTTCTGTTGTTGTTGCAAAATTAGCTCAGAGGTGGAACATTTGTGTTGTTGTGGAGCTTTGGGTTCATAAAACAGACAAGCTGTGAAAATAGCAGCAGAGCTTCCAGAACTGTAAAAGGGATAAATATTTAAATCACAATGTGTGCAATTATCACCAGGACTCAAACAGTTTAACACATTAATACAATGGCTTCTTCTAATCGAGCTCTAACTAGCCGTAAACCACAAGGTAAATCATTCAACACGCGCTACTACCAATGACGTATTTAACTCGATTTTGTTACGAGCTATCATTTGACAGGGCCAAAAAATAACCACATAGGTTATTTGATTATTATTACTGGTTACTTTGTATGCTGATAACCTAAACAGAGAAAGTCCTCACCTTTGACTCCAGGAAGTGGCCTTTAAAATAGCGATAGGATGACACAGTACCTCTGGGCACACAGATGGTCCTCTGCCACAGGGAGCTATGGGAGGAACATGGGCATATACTTTAACATGCAATAGCTGTCTACCTACAGACTGGGTGTGTTTGTGTATAATTTCAATAGCATACACAAAAACTAAAGTAATATTTACCCATCGTTCTCAACTGGATGTAGTGTCAAAGCTTTTTGATGGGACCAGCTTCCTAACTCTTCACAGCTACCAACCACAGCTATCACCTCACCTATTCACACAAAAAAATCATTATCTTAAATTAATTTGGCATAACTGTATACACGTGCAATGCTGTAAAATCAAATGTAGAACACTAAAATAAATCTTCTCTGTATTGGAATTTTAGGTTACACTATTTGGATAGTCAAGATTATTATCTGTAAATGCTTTACAGATATGTACACTATAACAAACTCAAAAAAATATATATTTATTGAAGGTAAAGGTTAGTGTTAGGTTTAGAATTGGGGAAATGGTTAGGGATAGGATATTGTTTAACAGTTAGGATGAGTGGTAGTAAATATTTAGTTAAAATGTTACAGATAGTCTGTATATAGTCTGTAAAACATCCACATATTGACTATCCAAATAAAGTGTTAACATTTTTTTGTATTATCGGTTGAAAGTATCTTACCTTTTCAATAGTAGAGTGTTGTAATGAAGATCAAATGTCCAAAAATACAAAACCTTTCAGCTAGTGTACTTAATTTCTCAAAGCAATGCATTTGTATTACCATAGTATCCCTCTCTCATTAGGTTACTTTGACTAAGGCCTTTTCACCTTATAGCTACTGTAATCTTTCATAGACATACTATAGTAATCCAGTATTTGATAATATGCAAGTTTTTTGTTCACTAGGGTTCACTGAAATTAGCTAAAAGCTGACATTCCTGGGAGTTTTTATTCATTCTGTGTCTACAGCTGTCTTGAAGGATAGTCTTCTTGTTACAATATTAGTCTGCTGCCTTGCAGTACAGGTTGGTCTTACCTGGAGATGTCTCTCCCCTAACTGCCAAAGTCACTTGAGTTGTCTCCATAGTTGACACAGGCACAAACTGCCAACTACAGGCACAAACAAGCTGGAAAACCAGGAATTCATTGGTAAAACAGGCAGATCAACAAATATCTAACAATTCCGTGCTGGATATTAGCTAGTGTATGAAGTCGAATCTAGTTTGTTAACACTTCATTTTTTGACAACATTGTCAAACACTGTAATTAAAAACCTATCTAGAAACGAGTTACAGTACTGTAACAAGCCAGCTGGTAAGTGGAACTAGAACAGTCAACAAGGTTGTGGCTACCAGATGGACAGCTCACTGGTTTACAGGTTGAGAACAATTAAACAAAATGTTCTAAACCAGCTGTCCGGTCGGATGCTGGTCTCTTAGACAACACGTTTATCTCGCTACATACCTTGTTTTGAAATTATTTGCTACTTTAAAGGCAGCTGGACCGGAGAGACTGAAGAGAAGCCGTGTTGGCTATTCCATTATGTCAGTGTGATGTACTGAGTCCTTCTGGGTCCCTCGACATGGTGCTGCTTCTAGATAAGGAGATACCGCCACATCAGCAGGAACACGGACCTCTGACCGTACCGAGAAAACGAGCTGGCTTGTTGTTCGGTCCCAAGAATTTCACGCAACAAAACCGACTGGGTGTTTATGATCAGGGTTTATGTAACCTGCTCTGTTGCTGGCTGCCTCCGACGTCAACTCAAACCGCCGGATTCCGGATTTGGCCAGAACTAAACTGCTAGCTACTAGCTATGCTAACAGACAATCAGCTATTTACTACTGTTTACAGTGGATAGCATGCTAACGTCCCATTAGCCAGCCAGTGTTGTAGCTTAGCGTGCTAACCTTCACTACGGTTCAACTACCGGCGTTGTAATTAAACTGGATTTTTGCAAACATTACTGTATAAGTGTACATTTACCTTAATCCATCAGCAGACAAACCTTGGTCGATGTGTTGTGTTGGACATCCCATTTGTTGTGGATATGATCATGAGATATCTAGGCTGCAACACTACTGCAGTGTGGTTAACAGTGTGAATGAGCCAATATAGGACATTGTGTTCTTTAAAATTTTGGCAGATCGCATCCAACTAATGGTGCATGTGGACATTGTGTTCAGTGTGTTGTATTCAAATATAGGTACTGACAACTGACGATTGAACTAGAAATTACAGTAAAATTAATGATAAACAATAATGTTTTTATAATATCAAACAAATGTAATAATGAACAAATTAATTTAATGTTAACTGATTCTGAACTGAGTCAGAATCTGAGGGCTGACTTAAAGAGGCAGTTAAATCAATCAGTAATGACCTTGGGCATGTACTGTAAACTTTGTGGATCTGGATACAAAATAATGGAAATAAGAAAGATACATTTCCAACAGCCGTTGCTCATGGGTTGTGTTGACAGAGTGAAAATGATCTGCTTAACAGACATTCTACTGGTGGCCCCCAGGGCTCATTTCTACTCATGTCTGTACACATCGATTTGCCTATGGTCTCTTGTCATTGCTATGCAGATTAAACCGAACAACCTTTCTCTTCCCAATGTATGTTTTGCTGAATTCTAGAAGGAAATTGTTTAGCAAAGTTGAAGTTGTAAGTACACTACATAGGTTAGTATGAAGTTTCAGGTAAATAACTTAATATTTTGTTGCACAGCCTTTGAAGACAATAACTGCAATCATGCGCTGTCTGTTACTCTGGATGTGATTTCTACTCTTTTCAACTGGTTGTTTGGAACACTCTTCTTGAGCAAACTGCTCTAGTTCTCTCAGGTTTGATGGGGCCTTTTCCCATAAGCACTTTACAGCTTTTTCCACAGATATTTGATGGGATTTAGATCAGGGACTCATTAAAGGCCACTTCGGAATGTATTAATGTTTTATTCTCATCCATTCTTGGCTGCTTTTTGAGGTATATTTCAGGCCCTGTTGGAGGACCTAAGAACTGTGACTGAGACCCAGCTTTCTGAAACTGGGTTGTATGATTTTCTCCAAAATGCGTTGATAGTCTTCTGATTTAATTGTGCCCTGCACAGATTCAATGCATAGAGTGCCAAAAACCACAAAGCAACCCATAACTTCACTGAGCCTTCTCAGTGATGATGTTATGTCCGGCAAAAGCTTCATTATTTTTCCTGTAAACATGGAGTTGTTGGGATTTGCCAAACAGCTCTACTTGTACTTTTTGTCTGTTCAAAGGACATTTTCCCAGAAGGAGTGTTGCTTGTCCACATGCAACATGGGTTTTCTACCATAGAGCCCAATTTCAATTAGACAGTGACACAGGGTTCAACTGGAAACTGTTACACCTTAATTGGTTTTATGAACATTGGCTTTGGTCTGTTTTGAAGTTTTCCATGGTCTTTTCCCACCATTGGAACAATCATTGTGTTCATTCGTGGCTCAATTATCTTGATCCGGCCATATCCAGGGATGTTTGCTACAGTCCCAAGGACTATAAACGTAGTAACATTGTCAGAAAGTTCAGTGTGATAAACATAGTGACCCAAAACAGCAGAACACTTTTTTTTATTTAACCAGGTAAGTTGACTAAGAACAATTTCTTATTTACAGCAACGACCTGGGAGCAATTAGGGTAAAGTGTCTTGCCCAAAGACACAACGACATTTTGGCTCAGGCGGTAATCGAACTGGCAACCTTCTGACTTCAAGTCTGACTCCCTACCCACTGAGCCATCTGCGCCCCCTTTTCTCCATTTAAACTGTCTGAATGAGTGATTATGAAATTGAAGATACCTTTGATACTAATTAGAAGAAAATGTTCTACTTGAGGTATCACTACAATACAAATATTTAATGTACTTATTAAGGGTTATTTTAGAATGCCTTTATAAAATTAGCAAGAATTCAGCTTCTTTTCACAGCTTGTTTTGTTCCACTGCAAAAGAAAAACATGTATGGATGACAAAAGATTTTAACATTCTCAACACTAATGGTACATTATTTGAATGAAATGCAAGGTTAGAAATATTTTCGGCCACATTTGTGTAGATCAACAGCTGGCATTTCTTTTACATTGCAGAATCATATTTCATTGGATGAGGATTAAAAAATATAATTTCCTACAAAACTGGACTGGCAGAAAATGGCTTCAGACAAGTACAGTGACATTACCTGGTCCTGAAACAGGTTCTATACAGAATTAGACTGAAACTAAACAATGTAAAGGACAACAATCATGTGTCTGCAACTACGTTTAATGGGGTTGCCCTTATTTTTACCTCTCTCCATAACCTCCGCTTCTTACTTTTTTGTCAATAAAAATGAAAAACAAAAGTACATTTTAACTGACACTTTTCTCCAGAAGGCCTTTCTCTTGTTTCAAATCCATTAACCTTAGTGTTAAAAGCTCATGCTCCAATGGCACTACACAAGGACCATGATTGAAGGTGGGTGTGTTTGTGTGTGTGGTTAGTGAATTGTAACTTTAACCCTGGACCCATTTTAAATTCTTAGAAGTCTCATGAAAGTGGCAACAACATGTTATTTGGCCGTAGCTAAATTTATTTTTGTTGTCAATGTTTGTTGTGTCATGTTACATATCATCTGATGAAGGAATACTTACTCCAGATATATGTCTTGCACAGCACATTGTAAGTAACAAACCCTGTCTTTATATTATCGTCCCTTAAACATATACATGTTAAAGAATTACAATGGATTTATTTGACAGGTCTACATCAATGCATTTTCAAAGACAAAAATATAATATAAAATAGAGAAATAAAATCTAAATGATTAAGAAATACAAAATGAAAATGTCTTGATTTCATAAATCTTCAAACCCACTTCTCCCACTGTAGATCATTTTGAATAAAATTCCAATACCTGTACTCATAGAGCATACAATATTCTTGTTTATGCTGAAATAAAATGTTAACTTTAACAACATTCTAAGTCTAGACCATTCAGGAACACTCAATGCCTGAGACATTCTTCCTCCGTGTTTTCTGGACTTACCTTCTTTCAGATCTTTTTTTTTTAACAAAATTAAAAAACTGGATGTAATTACATTTTTCGAATATTATTCAAAAAGATTCAATGTTTGATGACTACCAGGAGTGAGTGTTTATATGTTTATAGTAATAATCAATGACTTTCACTTTCTACTGAAGAATAAACCTTAAATGCTCATTTTCATTCATTAGGAAAGCATTATACCGCATAATTCATCATTACAAATATGTTTGCCAAATAAAACTCCATAAATCTATAAATAAGAAAGTGTATCACATTAACAAATTTAGCAAAGGTGTTTGGTAAAAAAAGTCAAAACTAAAAATTAGTGTGTAATAATGTAATGGTTATATAGCCTCCTCCAGTGTTCACAAAGTGTATTGCAGGCTCACCTCCAAAGGCAAAAGGACGAGAGAATTCAAAGCTTATATGTCCCCTCCCAGTATAACAAAGCTCTACTTAACCACCTATACCTAAAGCAAGCTCATGCACCACATAGTACATATTCATAAGTTTTGAATCCAATTTATGTGCATCCTTACGTATGTTTTTAGCAATCAATTCTGAAAGCTGCAGCACTATCGTTACTAATGGTGAGCATTAGAAAGCCCCATTTATTTCCAAGAGGCAGAAGCTACAGTACATAATGTTATTGAATGGTTCGGTTGACTGTGCTTTCTCCATGCCAGTATAATAAAGTCCAGTGGGACAAATATGCTATGGTCCTGAGGAGACAGGATAATTCATTTTCAGGACAAAGACAATACACTGCGACGGTGGCACGTCTTATAGCATTTCTGCTCTAAGCCCTTTTTCTTCTCTATTACAAAATGTTTTGTGAGAATAATAGACTGAAGACTTCAGGGAGAGAGAATAAAAGGAGGGCCCTCTCTCCCGGGAGAGAGCTTGTCTTCACAGCGAGGTCTTGATAACGGTACATAACACTGGATCGATGAATAGCATTGCCAGTGGCAGCTACTGCAGGTGTAAAAGGAGAGCAGGGGGGAGAGCGCTAGTAAAGCAACGATGGGAAAAACTGCAGCATCATAAATATTTTATAAATATTTAATCTTCCGGAATAGTGTTGCTCTTCTCAGCTACACTGTCCACCCATCAGAAAAACCTACTGTTGCAGACCTGAAGAAAAAAACTATTCATTCAGACGTCTTAAAAATTTGAAAGAGCCAATTAAGAGGTTTGGGATGATTAGGTTGCCATGATGGTATTAAGGCCGGATTGGAAATTAGTCCAGGACACTGGGGTTAACAGCCCTACTCTTACTAATAGTGCCATGGAAGAGTCTGGACACATTTAACGTCCCATCCGAAAGACGGCACCCAATGCAGGGAAGATGTCCCCATCACTGCCCTGGGGCATTGGGAATAGTCCTTAGACCAGAGGGAAGAAGGCCCCCTACTGGCCCTCCAACACCACTTCCAGCAGCATTGGTCCCCCATCCAGGGACTAACCAGGCCAGCCCCTGCCTATCTTTAGATGCAAACCAACAGGGAATACAGGGCCTTATGCTGCTGGCCATCCATAAAGAGGAGGCAGAGAGGAGGTAGGAGATCAGGAATATTTTAATCTGGAGTGGACAACAATTAGAAATGCTATCAGAGGGTTACAGGAAGCCAGCAGTTAGCCTTGTGGTTATAACATCTGACTAGTAACCGTAAGGTTGCCAGATCAAATCCCAAGATTACATCATAAAAAATTTAATTATTAAACTTTTTAATTAAAGTAGCTCACCAAATAAAACTAGCTGCATATTAGCTGCACATTTTATGGATACTGTTAGGTTAAGTTATGGTTAGGTTATGGTTAGGTTATGGTTAGGATTAGGTTGAGGATAGGATTAAGTTAGGTCAACTTGTGGTTTGAATTGAAGAGGAGTGGAGAAGTCCACAAACAATAAGACTGAAATGTTATTAACTCTCTGTTCCTCCTCTCCTTTTTCATTTGGTTTTCGCCTGAACCAATCATAAACTTTCTGCCCTCAGAATATGTTTGTGTAAGGAAAACCGATATGTGCGTTTCAACAACAGGCCCTTGTTCATTTTCCCTTGGCCAGGGTGCCAACCTGTACTTCAATTGGGATGCTTTGCTGCTGTATCTGTTCCACGCTGCTCTCTCTCTCCGGACAGAACACTCCTGATCATTACATGGGACAAGACCTGTTTCTATAGAACCACCACTTCTCCACCTGCACTGCAACTGGGCTGACACCTGAATCAAAGGCCTACTGGTCTTCTTTAACCAGCAATACAGCCATTCTGTATAATTTCTGTCTGTCTAGTGAAGTTTGTATCCTTGACTTATTTATTGTGCTCAGTTTCTTAACAACCTTTATATTGTAGTTCACCTTAAATATCTTTTTTATCATTTACTCTCATAATGGATGTCTCACTGTGCAGATATTATTCATTTATGATCAAATTTTATGGCTGGGCCTTGGCTAATGTTTATATGGGAGTAATGTAGCAGATACTCTTATCCAACCTACAGGGACATTCCCCCTGGAGCAACTTAGGGTAAAGTGTCTTGTCCACACAATGTCATTTTGGCTCAGTCAGGAATAGAACATGCAACCTCCCGATTACAAATCTGACACCCCTAATATACATGTGTAATGGGTTTTAATAATCTGTGAAACAATTAAATGTAATTTGAAAATGCATTTTAAATAAAGAACATTCGGTAGCCATTTGCTTTTTCTGTTGATTTCCATTCAGCCAGACACAGTTTGAAATTGCATGTGTTTTACGAAGATATTGTATTTATATGGTGACAAGCTAAGGCAGGAACATTTCCTATGATATTTTTAAAATGTTTTTTTTCTTCTAAATTGTGGTCAAATAGAAAATGTAATATGGTCTATTAAATGAAAGCAGCTCTAGTTATAACAGACAGGATACAACTCAAATGAGTTTAATTTTGTATTAGAGCAGCATGTTGTTAATAACTGACCTGGGCCCGGTTCCCCGATAACGTTCACTCTTAGCCCGCTAAGAAGACTCTAAAAGATATATCTTACAGAAGTTGTTTACGTTCGTAAGTGTGTTCCCCGAAGTCTCCCTTAGAATCTTCTTATCACGTCGCACTTAAGCTGCCTCTTAAGTGCGACGTTACAAGGCGCTGTCCCAAGGTAAGGTGCTGAATGTG
>JACXGM010011823.1:0-24615 GCA_016801145.1 Umbra pygmaea
CTTCCAGAATGGTCCTGTATTTGGCTCCATCCATCTTCCCATCAATTTTAGCCATCTTCCCTGTCCCTGCTGAAGAGAAGCAGGCCCAAACCATGATGCTGCCACCACCATGTTTGACAGTGGGGATGGTGTGTTCAGGGTGATGAGCTGTGTTGCTTTTACGCCAAACATAACGTTTTGCATTGTTGCCAAAAAGTTACATTTTGGTTTCATCTGACCAAAGCACCTTCTTCCACATGTATGGTGTCTCCCAGGTGGCTTGTGGCAAACTTTAAACGACACTTTTATGGATATCTTTCAGAAATGGCTTTCTTCTTGCCACTCTTCCATAAAGGCCAGATTTGTGCAGTATATGACTGATTGTTGTCCTATGGACAGACTCGCCCACCTCAGTTGTAGACCTCTGCAGTTCATCCAGAGTGATCATGGGCCTCTTGGCTTTATCTATATGATCAGTAATATTACACACATATACACACACACACACACATCTATATATGTATGTATGTGTATATATATATAGATATATATATACATATTGTTACGCACTGCCTCCCCAGGAGGGGAGTGGGATGCCACACCTCGCTGTCCAAGTGGTCGGAGAAAGGAGTATGGAGTTGTGGGTGCAAGCAAGGACACAGAAACAATATATATATATATATGTATGTGTGTGTGTGTGTGTCTGTATGTAAGAGTTATAGCGTATACAGGGTGTTTACTAAACGCGTTCTCTACCGCATAGAGTACAGTATAGTAGTCCACCTGTTGTGTGCATCTCCATATATTCATCTGTCCTGCCAAGTCTGGAAACAGCAACCATTATTATTCATTAAAATCCACAAACTGTATTACTGCTTTGGTCTCCCTCCTTCAACACACTACCAACACTGTGACAAATAGATATACTTTTAGCACAGAATAGGAATTTGTTTGCTCAAATGAAATAATGTTTTGCTCGTGTATAATTACTCTTCAAAATGTAATGTGCTTGCAAAATACAGGGTTTCCCCCAGAAAATGCCTTATTTCAGGCAATTTTCATCCCGGGGGGGGGGGGGGGTGCGAAAGCAAAAGCATACTGTACCGGTCACAGTCAAAAAGAATTACCACCGCATATCCTACTAAGAGGCTGGGACTAACAATATAAAGGAGCACCACTGTTCATGAAAAACTGGGTAGGTCTCGAATCATTTCTATAATCGTTATAACAAATCAAACGGACTATGTGAGTCTAACGTTGTATTTATAAACAGTGTGTGCTAGCGTATCAACAACCGATATGCTAGGTAACGTTAATGTTAGCTGACACTTGCCAGGATCTGACTTCGGTTTTGGGAAGGGAAAAAAACAGACACCCCCATCCAACCTCTCTGGGAAACTCGTAAAAATAAAAAAACTGGGGAAATGCCCCAGGCACAACGTTTAACCATATTTTTTATAAAACTACGACTGTATTAGCCTGCCAAGACCAAAAATATGAGATGCCTGTGTTAAAGTCAATGAAGTGCTGTAAAAAAGTGTCGGACCTCTGTGGGCGCTCGTTCTTGGCTGCGCTGTGATTGGTCAATCTACATTCTAGGGTGTGACTTAGCCAAAGGTGAAATTCTGCCAACGTTCACAGTTTATTTCTGTACACAGAGTGCAATGATATTAATATACTACCAGATGGCGCTGGCCGATCGCATTTCACATCACTTTTTTCTATTTTTGGGAATACGCAGCTAAGGCGGAGAGCCGATCTAGTTAAGGCGGCTGCCTTAACTAAATAGTTCTGCGGGAACTACCCTGAAATATAGTTCTCTGTGCTCAAAACATACAACTACTCGCTCAGGAATAAGGCACAAATGTAACGCCAAAACTTCCCCTGTTCCTCTGCATGAGGCTCGCTTTTATTACTTCCCAAGTCCACACAGAGCCTTCCAACACAGTTGCATCCTGTTCGTTCATCAAGGTAATCAAAATGGCATAGAGACAGATAGAGGTACCACCCGGGCAGGAAGTGTAGATCACCTACACTACAGTATGTAGAGCTTTTGTAACTGGTCACTGAAAAACAAAGTAGTTCTGTTGTCACTACAAAACAACATCAGAGTAATGTTTAGGCAATGGTGACAGCTTTTGTGTTTCTGCTTCCAGGGGCAAAAATCTGACATCAACTTTAGAGGGGACCTTTGAAATTAAATATGCTTAAGAGAAGCTCAATTAAACGCAATCAAAAAGTTAGTCTCCTTATTTAATGTATCCATGTACAATTGTCCCTATTTTACAAGTCTTAAAATGAGGGAACCTATCTTAATGTTGCTAAAGTCACTAAAAGAGCATGTAACTATTACTGTATTCGGTGGTGCCCCCGCTTTATGCCATTTCTACACGTACATGTTCACTCCTGGACCTGTTGATTCATTAAACGACGACGGAATACGAACGTCATCCTGCTATCCCTCCCACTCTCAACCACACACACACCATATCGTGACAAGTATTAAGATCATTGAACTTGAGTTCAAAAGTACTGTTGGGTTATGCATCACACCAGAACTACCTGTACAATGTCAGAAAGCTATGCAAAAACAGGCATGCATTACCAATTATAGCAGTGGTCCTCAAACCCTTCCATGGAGGGCCTAGTGTATGCTGGTTTTTGGTGTTTCCCTTCAATTAGAGCATAATTAGGACCTAGACTGCCAGGTAAGGGGAGATCCTAACCAATTAGGGAGCTACTTCATCAGGCTTGTACAAGGTAAAAGCAAAAACCTGCATACACTAGGCCCTCCTTGGAAGGGTTTGAGGACCACTGCCGTACACACATACTGTGTAATGCAGTGGTCACCAATCCTGGTCCTGGAGATCTACCATCCAGACTATTTTCACTTTAGCCACAATTTCGCACACCTGATTCTACTAATTAGCTGGATGAGCTGAAATAAGCTACATTATTTGCAGTTGAAGTGAAAACTTACAGGATGGTAGCTCTCCAGGACCAGGATTGGTGACCACTGGTGTAATGGGTTACTATACACAATGTCTTATAAGAATGAAGAAACATGAGTGAAGTCAATTAATTTAACTCAACAACTGAAAATAGTAATGTAAGGGGAAAGAAATTAAACTCAAAAAAGCAATTCATTTTTTAAAGCTTTATTTGCAGGACATTAGAGCTTAGACAAGCAATTACATGTATCCAACCCTATTAGGTAAAGCAGTGAATTCAGATTCCAAGTAGCATTCAGCAGAAGTTAGCGTGAGCAAGAAAAGGTGACACCCGACTGGGAAACTGCCCAAAGACGTCCCTGGTCATAGCTCACATGCTTCATGGCCTTCTTCAGTGGGACAAAGCTCCATCTGGTGCCTTTAGGTTTTTTGGCAGTGATACCATCTCTAAAGTAAAGAAGTCACATTAAGTCTTCTCAAATTCACTTTGTAATATACACTAAAACAATGCCTCCAACTTCTGCCTCATCTATGGACAATACATAGTTTAAAGAAGCTTGTAAACAACCCATTCCTTAACTATTGTACCCATATATCCAAACAAAAAAACTAACATTTTATCACGGCTCTTAAAGCATTGAATTCTAAACATTAGTCTTTAGTTTCTATTTTAGCAGACATCTGCACAAACGGTAGCGAAGTGGCAATTGTGAAAGTCAGGACTAGTGTTGAGGCCACGAGGCTGGTCTGATAACTCATACATTGCAAGTTCTTATGCTGGATTCACAGCAGGCACGACAATCTGGTTGCGTTGTGGTGGAAGTCCATTCATTGCAATAGGAAGCAATGCGCACCGCTGCGGCAAATCTACCAGATCCGGCAAAATGTGGATGCGGTACGGTGGGTGTGTCGCAAGGGTTGAAATAATCCTACTTGTGCGGTGCTTTGTAAGGCACCAGAACCGGAAGTTGATTTCCACTGAGGAAGATCTATGTTGTTTTTACCTATGGGTTTATGGGATTGCAAGAAAAGCTTTGATAGTATTCATGGACAATATGAAAACTAAACTGAAAAAGCTCCTGCTAGTTACCTTGCTGGAGGAGGACAGTTGTATGCAACGTTGTCCACCAACTTGAAGATGTGGAAGATTGATTACGACGTTGATTGCGGTGTACAAGTGTCTGGATTACGATGCCGTATGGTGACTTTTTGCCGTGCATGGTGTGAATCCAGCATTAGCAACCCCTATGAAGTAAAGCCATCGAACACCTCTTTCCTTGTCTGGTTTGAAAGTCTATCAGTAACGTTAACAGTGTGTGTGATTTGAATACCCCTGTAGCCTATAGAAATTCTTGTATGTAATTTTTTGACATCCAAAAACACAACACTAAGCATATTGCATCATGTCTAATTCGTTTCTGTAATATACACTATTGAATTCTAAAGAGTGGAGGGGTCATTCTTATTTTGTAAAGAAATATTGTTCTTTCTGTTGCTTAGGTTGTTTTATGAGTGATGTTTGGTGACAACTGTTGCTAGTGTTATGGAGAATGAGTTGATTTTAAACGTATTCATTGTTTTGGTAGTTTTAGTGCATTTTGGATTTGAAATTAACTGCTGTGCCACACTGAAAGCTGGTTATGAGACCTTTGTATAGTTTTGAAAAATAGTCCTAAATATTGAGAAGTGGGTCCTAGCAATTGTAAAAATAATCTGGTTAACCACAAATATTGCCCATTTAAAAGGTCTTCTGAAATGGTCAATATAAAACCTAATTCTTTAAACCTAATGTTTAGCTTATGAGAAATGACTCACCGTAGTTGGCTAATTACTGAGAATACTCAGAATGTTTACCAGCGTATAGATTTAAGTTGTATCTAAATAAATGAAACATGTACACATGGATATTACACATTGAAAGTGGGTAGACCATTTGCAGTTACTATTTACCCTCATTAGAAACTGGGCTGCTGCACCATGAAACTCTTGATCTGAAAATGTGTCCCACTCCGGCCATGTGCACAAACCTTACTAAGATTAGGAGCTGAGCCATTGTGTAAAGCACTGCATTAAGCATGAACTAAAAGACAACGAGTACTGTAGAATATGACAAGAAATTTTTGAATTAGTTAATGTTTAAGGGGAAAACGCATTGAGACCTTGTATTCTTACCTGGTATAAACATCACCCTTAGAGTTTACCCCAAACACACTCCCATCTGTTGCCACCTCAATCATGGAAAGCTTGGTGTCAATGTCATTCCAGCCATTGTTTCGGCAGTCTCTACTAAGCTGTAAACAAATGCATGATGATCAGTCAAGAAAATGTATTTAATATAAACTTAGAGACTCACTTATGTAAACATGTCCCACATCTTACACTCATGAAGAATATTGAGTCATCCTTGTTGACCGCCCAGCAACCAAAAGGTCCACAGCTATAGTACTTCACACTTCCTGGTAGTTCTGTCCATGGAAGGGGTGAGCCAGGACGCTTGTACCCAACTGTGGCGCTACTTCTCAGACAGAACGGTTTATCTTTCCAGTTGGCTCCCACAATAATCAGGTCGCCGCCAGCATCCACCTGCTTCAGAGTGCCTGGAAACCGAGACAAGCAAATGAGATTTAATTATTCAATTTCAGTGTGAAATGGTAGTTGGGGATACTTTGACAAACATACAAATACTTTCTCAATTTTTGGTTTTCATGGCTACAACACAAACTGGAATGATATTGGTTGGGCTTCGAGAGGTCAATGTTGAGGAGTCAAAGCTGAAAATATTTAAACTATGAGCATAGCAGTGCGGTGCTCTCCAAGCGTTGAGTTCAGAGAGATTATGCTCTATTATGCTCTGTCACTAGGTTGGGGGGCAACGCTTTCAAATTGATCGTTTACCTTCCACTTGCACCCATTTACCAGCGATGTACTGAAAGAGTGTATCTGCCCTGTCCACACCCCAGGTCCCTGCTGGGCCAACAGTAATATGCTTCAGTAACCCAGGCATTCGAATCCAATCATCTCGTATTAATCCGCGTTGCAGGTAGTAGGGAATTTGGTTTACATCTATAGCCACCACAAGCCCCAAGCTTGCATCAATCTGCATCAAATTCTTGATGTTCTTTACCTCCTGGCAGTCCCATGCTATAAAAACAAACAAGTACACCAATGAGACGTAAGCACTGAGCAAACATGTTTGGTACATTTGTTAACATGTCAAATAGTTACCATGAACAGCTGCCAGGATACTAGGAACCAGTAGGACTAATACAGATGCTCTCATGATGTTGCTGTAAATTGAAAAAATAATCGTTCAATTGACTTAAAATGGTTTACGGTTTTGCATTTTTATAACCCTCCACACAACCAGCCCAATTCAGATTTTTTTCTCACTAATTGATTTCTTGACCAATCAGAAGAGTTAAAAAGAATAGCTGATGTAAAAAAAATCATAGAGCTGGTTAGAGGGCTTGACTGGGACATGAAGTGTTTTAGCATTGATGTTGTAATTGAATGAGTATGTTATTTAAATGTAGTCAACTGGGTGGAATTTCCAACTTCATTGGCTGATCCCTGTTAGTGACCTGATTGGCATATTTTCATGACTCATATCTATTCATTGTTGAAGACAGGTGTCAGGTTGCTCACCAGAAGTTCCACAGTTTAAATGTAGCTGCTGAATTAGCTCACTGTATTCATTAATCAAGGGCCTGAGAATTAGCAGATGAGTTCAATCAGGTGTGCTAAAACAGAAATAAATCAAACACATTAAAAGGATGGTGTTTCCCGAGGAGAGGGTTGAAAAACAGGGTTAGGGAGTCAGATATTTTTATTTGAAAGGTTTGATTCCCAACTGGGCCAAATGTCATAGTCCCCTTGGACAAGCCACTTAAAGTTGCTCCAGGGGATGTCGCTGTACTTTGCTCTGTTGTAAGTTGCTCTCTAATGAGACTGTGTTAAATGACTAAAATGTAAAATGACGGGCTTGATGACACTGCCTAAACTGCAAATGATGTTATAATGTCATTGAAACACAGATGAAAACTTTCCATTTGATGTGATGGATGAAAATAATTTGTTTTCATAAGTATTTGAGCAGTCAGATCACCTTTGACATCTAAATTCAGCAGCAGGGCGTTGACCTTTTTTTTTCAGTCTTTTTGATGTGTTTGCTGTGTCAACTAATCACATGCTGTGTTATCAATAATTTACTATTCTTGTTCTTCTTCTATGGGGTAATGGCGGATCGCAACCAAACTGAAGGTCCATACACCGCCACCAACTGTAACGGAGTGCGAGGCCGGGCACCGCCCACCCAATTCATGTCCACCCAACTCACCCCACCACCCTAGGAAATGAGAATACAGCCCACTACCCACCCCAGCACCCCTCCACATCCCACTACCTACCCTCACCTTCATAAACTCATGTATCATCTTCCCCGTGATGTCAGTAACACCCGTAAAATCCCTAGCAGCACCCACCACAACATCTATCATAGTGTTTCTTCCCTTAACCTGAATACAGATATTCACCACACTACACAGAAACGCCAAAAACTCAATCCTGCCCACCACTAATGAATCCTTACCAACCACACAGAGACTTACATGTCTCAGACAACACCACCTTGTGAATCCCCGAACCTTCCTCCGACACCGGGCCTACATCCCGCTCCTTCTCCACCAGCACACCTACCCCAAGGCCCCCCACTCTCTGCAGTCCTGCTGCCCTCTTCTGAACCATACACCCCCCAAACGCAGTACTGTGCTCCCCACCTCAATTACAACACCTCACCTTGTCCCCAACCCCACACTTGCTATACTCATGTGGACCCCCACACCTACCACACCTACCCTGCCCTAGGCGGCTGTCTAATGTTGCCTAATCGGTGGGCCTGGCATTTACTGGAATGGTCGCACAGTGGAACGCCAACAGCAAGTCAGTGGACTAGCGCTGGGTAAAAATGTTCGTGCATTTCAAAAGCAGGGAGATTCCGTTAAAAAATGTAGGTCTCCTTTGTCTGTTCACCATGTGTCTACCAGGCACAAATGCTCCCATTGAGCGGATCTTTTGGCCAAAACTAAACAAGTGAAAAACAAGACAAGGTGAATTGACATAACAAATTGGGAGTGGAGAAAATAGGGGTAAAAACAACAAAAATAATTGTGGTGGTATTGACAAATGATCATTTGGATCCCCTTTAGCATTTGCTGAGGGCACAAAAATGCTGGAAAAAGCTCCATTATTAAATAACAAATCATGAGTCAAATAACTAGTCTGATCTTTCAGAAAATTCTGTGAAATGAACACGGACCAAAATCCATGGCAGTTTTACAGAAAAGTCTGCGATGGGCACACAGTGAAACCTTACTGTTAATTCAATCTAAGCCTTACCCAAACCCTAACCTTAACCACTCCGAAACCTTGCTGTTAACTTGATGTAAGCCTAACCTAAACCATAACCTTAACCACTCAGAAACCTTGCAGTTAATTCGATATAAGCCTTACCCAAACCCCTAACCTAACCTTAACGGTCCGTGGTCATTTCACAGAATTCTGCTAGATCACGTTACAAATAACAGTTTGTCATTTCAGTTTAATGCGCACCCCCAGGCAATCTGGGGTCGGGACAAGTTTCACAACAGGTTGGTCTGTTAGCTGGTTGCTTTGATTGCTCCATAAACATCCCTTGTTCTTTACAGTAATCAGGGACCACGTTCTTGAGCATCATATAGACAAGACATTTGAGCATCATACAGAGCATTATGGTAGGCTAGACATATGTTTTTTTAACAATGCCTTTTCCAGATGAAATTTAGTTCAATTAGTGATGGGCATTTCAATTCTATTCAGGGACACAAAGCTATTGATTTCAGTTCACTAACAGATTTGTTCACTGATTCGCTCACCGATTCATGAATGATTACCGGTGAGTCTCACATTCGTGAACAATTTGCTCTAGCAGTGGATTCCTTCAGTGAGTCCATGCAGGAAGACTGCTGGCATATATCAATGTTAAAACAAGTTTGACACTCCATTTTGTTCCCCCCCGCCTCCCAAAATCAATGGTCTGGGAATAGGTTACATTATAGGGTGTTATATAAGAAATACAATTGGCTATTGTTCAATGTATTTAGTTTGTGCCTGAGAAAGAAGAGAACTGAAGGAACAGGAACCTTTTCCATCAGTTCACCGATTCATTTAAGAACTACTGGTACTTTTTCGGGTCTTCAGTTCCCTCAGTTCACTAGAGAACTGAAGGAAAAACAGGAAACTGTTCTTAACCTTTTCCACCAGTTTACTGATTTGTTTCGCTAACTAATTCTTTGGCTCTTCAAAGTTTGTTCATCAACTACAGTTACTTTAGACGATAGTGAGAAGAGACACAATGAACAAAAGGAACCAATCAGTTCATTACGTTCACTTAAAAGATTCATTCAAAAAGAATGAATTGTTTGCGAACGACCCATCACTACGTTTAATGCTTAGTCATGGAGTTGGAATACTTATTTGTAGAACATAGAGAAGAACAAGTCTGTCTCATTTGCCAGGAAACTCAGGCCATAATGAACGAAATTAACATAAGATGGCATTATGAGACAAAACACATTGACAAAAATGGAGAATTGGATAGGTAGCAGAGACAACTGAAATGGGCAGAGGGACAACAGCAAACAATGTGTGGCATTGCAACCCTGTGTTTCAGTGTAGTTCAATTCCTTAGGCTTCTGTTCATGTTTTTGCATTCATTAAGAGAGAGCTGAAGTTTACTTTCGGGATGGTTTAGCGGGTGGGAGAGCAGGGGTGTGTTTTGAGTTCTGGGGAGTAGTAGCTTATACTGTGTAAGGTGGGGTTTTGGCAGACAATCTCTCGTCTTTGAATCTCAACTGAGTATGTGATCTGAGTACATTTTTTTCTTCATTTTTTTAATTTAACCTTTATTTAACCAGGTAAGTTGACTAAAAACAATTTCTTATTTACAGCAACAACCTGGGAGCAATTAGGGTAAAGTGTCTTGCCCAAGGACACAACAACATTTGGCTCAGTCGGGAATCGAACTGGCAACCTTCGGACTACAAGTCTGACTCCCTAACCGCTGAGCCATCTGCGCCCTACATGAGCTGTGACTTGCAAGGAAGCAAGGGTGATTTTGAAGTTAATGGTTAAAGTTAGCGATGCAAGGGCCTAAAAACGTGGGGATGGGGGACATGTCTCCACAATGTTAAAGAAAGACATTGCTCAGTTGTGACTTTTCGTCTCTGAGGTAGATTCTATTTTATCCATTACAGAAGATCTTTTAGGCGTTAAATCGTTGCATGACACTACCGGTAATGACATTTTTAAAGAAGTCGAAAAATGTGTAAATGAAATGAAAGTGCATGGGATAAACTTACCAAACTGACAATGGATGGGGCACCTGCTGTGAAATGAAAGTGCATGGGATAAACTTACCAAACTGACAATGGATGGGGCACCTGCTATGTGCGGTGAGAGGAGTGGACTGGTTGAGTGGACCAGACAGAAGATGTAGGGGAAGAATAGTACTGGAAACCTGACAACACACCACTGCATAATACACCTGGAACATGCAATGAAAACTGTAACAAAAGCGGTGGACTTCACCAGGGCTAATGGTTTGAACCACTGTCAGTTTCCCTAATTTCTTCAGGAGGTGAATTCTGAGTATGAAGATGTCCCAGACCACACCGAGATGCGTTGGCTCAGTCGGGGGAAAGTGAACCTACATTTGCAGGGACACAATCATGTGATCACTAACATGTATGACTTGATAAAATCCTTTCAAATGAAATTGCGTTCATGGGAGAATCAAATGCAGCAAGACAACTTGGGTCCCTTTTCATCCAGCCAAACAATGGCAAACAAGCTCCCCAGCACTGCTTTCCCAAGAGGCCATTGTAATGACAAATTGATTGTACTTCGCCTTGCAGAAGATTCATAGACTTCCAGGCTAAGGCCTTTAATTTTTTAAATGTTGAGTAATCCATTTGCAGTTGATGTGAACAGCTATGAACATTCAGATTGAACTGATAGGGCTACAATATAACAGCGCTCTAAAGGGAAAGCACAATGCTGTGCATGTTTGGTAGCACATATGTGTGAGCATCTGTTCTCCATGATCAAGATTAACAAAACATCTCACAGATCATGTCTTACAGACAAGCACCTTCACTCCATTTTCAGAGTTGCAGCAGTGCAGGAGTTGACCCCAGAAGATTGATACACCTGAATCAACTAAAAGAAGCCAAGTGTCAGATAGCAGCAAAAAACCTGGAAAACCCTAAATTAGGTTGGATTCTAGTTTTTCATAATTATGTTATGTTTGCTTATGGTTGCTTGTTCTTTGAATGAATGCATATGTTGAGAACAAAATTACATAGCAACGGTCAATGGAAACCAATATCCCCAACCGATTGAGGCTTTGAACCAAACTCACACCGAAAATCAAAGAAAACTCACAGGCTGTTCCAACGGCGACTCATAATGAAACTCAGTAGTGTGTATGGCCCCCACGTGCCTGTATGCACTCCAGAGAATGTGTGGGTTTGCTCCTGTTGAGATGGCGATGGTGTCCTGGGGGAACACCTCCCAGACACTACTCTGGCACTACTTGGCATTGGCAGATTTTGTTATTTAATTTTTAACCTATATTTATCCAGGTGGACCAGTTAAGACCAGTTTCTCATTTGCAATGGCAACCTGGCCAAGATAAAGAGCAATGGTGCAAGACGACATAAAGTTATACATAAAGTACACAAAAGATAAAAATACAGAGTGCAGGTACTCAGAGTATATGACAAAAGTATAATTACAGTTAGTGCAAATAAGGTTTAAATTACAGAGGTAAAGCAATTGGTATGCGAAGTGCTACGGCAAAAACATTGGAATAGGTAACACTTGAGCGTAACTGTGCAAATGAAATTTGTGCAAATAACATACAATAAATAACTGACTGTGCAGATGAGTGTGTGCAAATGCACCATGAGGCATAACCAAGGCACTAGGGCATAAATGGGCAAGGATAGTGTGTGTGTGAAGAAGGAGAGTCAGCATAAACAGTGGTTGGACAGTAGCTCTGACAATTGTACCTTAAACCATTGAGGGAGATTGTATTCTGAAGTTTCAAAGATTTTTATAGTTCATTCCAGTCGTTAGCAGCTGCAAACTGGAAGAAGTGGTGGCCAAACAAGGTATGGGCTTTTGGTGTGACAAGAGAGATGTACTGTGGAGGATTTTTTTAATGTCCCGTGCAGTATTTTTATGGGAATATGCAAATATTACAAATATTGGGTAAATGTTGGACATAAAGCAATAATTATAATTGGGTTATACGTATAACACTACTTACATTTGGATATATGAATTAGACATTCATTAGTTATAATGCAACACATAGCTATAATTTAATTTCCTATATGTCATGTGACCATAAAAAACTGAGTTGGACAATATTCAGCTGGCTACCATTTTAGAATGTGAAATTGACAATGAGGCAACCTGCAGGGTGAAAACAGGGGCTGATATTTTGTATGAATGTGAACTGACATGGAAACTGACTACATGGGGTTTGGGGTATTTAAGGGTGAACAGGAAGGAGACGTGGGGATTGTTAGCAATTGGAGAAAGGGAGGCAGAAGCAACTCAAAATGTCTGTGTGATGTACTAATAAAGCTTGTTGAATATTGCAAACGGATCATTTTTGGATATTGAAGAATTAGTAAGATACAGTGGCTATGACTTGTTGCCATGACAGTACCTGTCAGCATTATGCAAGATCCTGAAGCTCCCCCTACTGGCGCGAACAGGATCAGGCGGTCGGAGTCCCCTGCCTTCTGACGTCACCGTTCTTCCCTCACACACATTCACTCTCGTCAGCAACAACCAGTTCCACCTGTGTCTCGTTATGTTGCCTATAATTCCATTCCAGCTGATGAGGGTGTTGTGAGTGAATGTTTGTTTGTCATGTTGCCACTGTTATGTAGACCATTTTTTCATGACCTGTAATCTTTATGTAGACCACTTTATTTATACTTATTACGTCCAAGTTAAGTGAGTTAAGTGAGTTGTTACAAGGTCAGCTGTATTATTCTTATCTGCTAAAAGAAGTTTGTTACCATTCTGTTTTGCCAACCTTTATTTTCAGGAAGGATTGTATTGAGCTGGAAGCTTGTTTGCCCAGTAAAAGAAAGTATTTAAGCTACCAGTGTACAGTTTGGGCAGAACAGATGAAAATATATAAAAATAATTTGATGGTTCAATTTCTGACTGCGAAGAGAACACTAATGTTTCAGCTACAGATAACAAACCATTCATTTTTGCTTACACTAACTACTTCTACAGTACATTATCAGTAAAAGAGAACCTCTTCTAAATTGAACATTTTAAAAATATATGGAAGCTGTAAGGGCTTTTAAAGCATGAAAATTAAAAGATGTATTATTTGCCTCTTAATTCATCATATGATAAAAAACAAACCATTCTGTCACTGTTTATTTATTGCAGGTCTCATATCTGTATGTAACAAATCCATTTCAAGGTTGTTTTTATGATTGCATAAGATTTTGATCTCTCCACACTAAGATTGGCAATGCAGGCTTGTTTTTTTCCATTGTGTTTTTCAAAAGTATACCAGTAGCTATGGCGAGATGTCCAACCCGACAGTACTATTGAGCTCCGTTTAGTAAACTTATCTTACTCGTTTAACACTTTAGCCTACTCATTGTATGCATAGTACCTGCAAATCAATCACATGACACACATGTTACATACAATAAGTAAGATTATTTTAAATATTGCTATAGTTAAAAAAAGCAGAAACACAAAAGCTGTCACCATTGCCTAAACATTACTCTAATGTTGCTTCTGATTGTAAATCTAATTGATATTTAAACGGGCACTGTGTAGACTTTAGCAGTAACAACGGAACTACTTTCTTTATCAGTGACCAGCTTACAAAAGCTCTAGACACAGAACTGTATTTCCTGAAAAGCTAGTAACTGTAGATACTGTATTTCCTGAAAAGCTAGTAACTGTAGATACTGTATTTCCTGAAAAGCTAGTAACTGTAGATACTGTATTTCCTGAAAAGCTAGTAACTGTAGATACTGTATTTCCTGAAAAGCTAGCAACTGTAGATACTGTATTTCCTGAAAAGCTAGTAACTGTAGATACTGTATTTCCTGAAAAGCTAGTAACTGTAGATACTGTATTTCCTGAAAAGCTAGTAACTGTAGATACTGTATTCCCTGAAAAGCTAGTAACTGTAGATACTGTATTTCCTGAAAAGCTAGTAACTGTAGATACTGTATTTCCTGAAAAGCTAGTAACTGTAGATACTGTATTTCCTGAAAATATAGTAACTGTAGATACTGTATTTCCTGAAAAGCTAGTAACTGTAGATACTGTATTTCCTGAAAATATAGTAACTGTAGATACTGTATTTCCTGAAAATATAGTAACTGTAGATGGGACAATGATTCCCCAAACTAAACAGTAGTTATTGGCCATTTTGACAGGATTTGCAATGAGGTGATGACAAGTTGTGCTTTCACAGTGATTGTGAATGGGCACGTACCGGTCAGTATTTGATATGCATCGTAGGCTGTGTTTTTGTGTGTAACAAAGCATTAAAGAGAAACTTCCCATATTAAGTAACCTATATTTTATATCAAGAAATACGTTTTTTAAGCATTTGTAAGATGGTCACTTGCAAGATAATATAGTTCAGTTGTTATGGCTTGAATTCTACAAAGAAATCCTTTTAAAATGGAACTGACACCATTTAAACTTTTTTGCAGATGTAGCAAACAGACAATCATAATATTTTTTAAATATCTAATGTTTTGTTTCATAGCCAGCTTAATATGAGGTTTTAAACATTTCCATGACAGAGTGTAACGCATTGTTGGCAGCATACATTGATACATTTTAAATGTGGAGGAATTATGTAAATTCTATATACAAGTTCCTTAAGTAAGGAACATTCAAATAACCATATCTATGGTATCACTTTTCAGATAATGTGTTAAATAGCATCATGTTATTTCTGGCGGTGTCTTCCAACTGTACATATTCTGATACAATTTCATGCTGTTAAAATTATGTCAGTTCCACTTTGATATAAAGGTGTCCACTTTTTTTTTATTTTAAATAGACCTACTTGTTACTAACCATAACCCTATGTTTTAACTAACCCATAACCCTATGTTTTAACTAACCCATAACCCTATGTTTTAACTAACCCATAACCCTATGTGTTTTAACTAACCCATAACCCTATGTGTTTTAACTAACCCATAACCCTATGTGTTTTAACTAACCCATAACCCTATGTGTTTTAACTAACCCATAACCCTATGTGTTTTAACTAACCCATAACCCTATGTGTTTTAACAAACCCATAACCCTATGTGTTTTAACTAACCCATAACCCTATGTGTTTTAACTAACCCATAACCCTATGTGTTTTAACTAACCCATAACCCTATGTGTTTTAACTAACCCATAACCCTATGTGTTTTAACTAACCCATAACCCTATGTTTTAACATTTGTCAACCTGAAGCCCACTGAGTCTTGCAAGATGTAGCAGGAAGACAAGCAAAAAAAAATAAATATGACTAATGATTCAGTGGCTAAACAAAGATAGTCAACGCTCATGTGAAACAATGGATGAGCAGTACATTTGTAAACAACAATTGCAATGTACATGCAGTGATACCTACGGCAAAAGGTTTTTTAATTTAAATTAATTAGTCTACTTCAATACTGAATTTTGATATAATTTTTATTGTATATCAATTAATTCCAAAGTACTTTCATTTTGTTCGTGGGCACTTTACCCCTAAGTTGCTCCAGGGGGATGTCGCTCTGGATAAGATGACTAAAATCTCAAATGTAAAGTACTGAATGTCTCAGGTTAACAAACGGCTGTGTTATATGAGCACAGACACACCAGGGACTGCAACTGTGCTTAGGTAAGCAGTCTAGAAAAATGTGCAATTTACATTTACCAAACTCACTGCATAGCAATAGCAACTTCTGCCTCATAAACACATTCACTCACTGGTCAGGCACTCAATCAATTCAAATACTTAAGCTATATGATAATTTATGGTAATTTTACCTGTATTTCAGTGTAGGAATGACATGCATGAACTTCTGAGTCAATGTTCCATTGAGATTTTCAGAAATCCTCCCTAAAGGCTGTGATATTTTCTCTTGTTTGGGCACCAGCTCTTAAACAACAAAATAGGTTAGCTAGTTCTGTTAGGTGACATTTTGCCAGTTTGTTTTATATGGCCCTTATATCTTCATACACCATCCATTCTAATTAGAACAGGAATGTGATGTCTCAATTCAGAGCTGCATTTTTATATTGTGGAACTTTTTTCCATCAAATATATGTTATGTAGAATAAACATTATTTATATAGTGTATTTATTATTTTAAATTTTCCCCAGTTTCTTCCCTTCCCGATTCTTACTATCCCTGCCTTTTCGGCAGCTCCGCAACTCAAGTGCAATTTAAAATGCCAGATGTATAAATGTAACCTTTAATTGCCATTTTCCCTGTGTGTGTCTGTAACAAAGCCAAACATTCAAGGGTATTTAAACTTTTGTTCAGGACCATTTATGATTTCTGTTATCAGTATGGTTTACATAGGTGCCAAACCACTGTGTGATGATTATTGGATTCATATGAGCACTGTCCTTACATAACAGTCCAAGTTTTTGCATGAACAGTCATATTGTCAAAATAGCCACGCCCTAACACCCCCTTATTTATCGCAGATTTTAAAATCAACAAGATCATAATTCAAAAAATGAACATCATTCCTTATTGCAGAAGACTTAAAACTAGTGATTGGGACCATAAACTCATTATGAAAATGTTTACTGAGGTAGTAAATCAAGTGTAAAGTGGGTCTTATTCTCATAGACTTCTACAGAAACCAACCTCTTTTGCAACCACACGTGTCACCCCCTGCTGTAATTCAGATAGAATGCAGGTTTAAGGCAATTCTGCATTTGCTTCACTTTGTCGTAGCAGATGCTACGTCCAGTTGTAGATATGGTCCCCTGAAAGAAAACATTGGTTATGTTGTTTTGGCTTTTATTTATTATTTTATTATTATTTATTTTATGATTCTTCTTTTCCCACACTGTATTAGCTCAGTATGAATCTGTGAGCTGGACTGACTGTATCCTCACAACATTGCTAAAAGAAACGCGTTCAGGCGAGCAGCATATGACGTTCCACTGCGGCGGAGTTGGCGGAGGAGTTGGCTGAGATTATCGAACTGGACAGACTGGCAATGGAGAGGGAGACTAGGGAGAATGCCATGCTGGTGGCGGGTCGCGACGGCTGTGCCGGGGGTGAGGTCGGCATGGAAGGGAGCACAGATGGGAGTGTGAGTGTGGCTGGAGTGGCGGTAGGGTTTGAGGAAACACGGAATGTTAAGGAAAAAGAAGTGGGCACAGAAGAAAGAGGGCAGTGAGAGTAGTTCGGGAGAGGGTGAAGGGCCGGCACTTGGTGGGTGGGGTTCTGGGGTATAAGGTGGTTGTGGAGTTTTCGGCCCCGACGGGTAAGCTGCTACACCCGTTGTCACTCACTGCGGCAATTGGGGAACAGTTTGGGAGGGAGGTGGATGCTAGGTGTTTGAGTGGTGGGAGGGTGCTTATTTTGGTGGGTAGTGTGGCTCTGAGGGATAAGTTGCTGAAGTTGGAGGTGTTAAATGGGGGTAAGGTGAGGTGTATGGTGCCTGGGTGTGCGGTGAAGGTGAGAGGGGTGATTACGGGTGTGCCAGAGGATCTGTCAATGGAGGAACTTAAGGAGATTGTGTCGGGTGGGGTGGTGTTGGACGCGAGACGGTTGGGCAGTAGGGCGTTGGGGTTAGATAGGGTGAGTCCCACGGTGTTGTTGGAGTTTGGGGGGCCTTTGCCTAGTAGGGTGCACTTAGGGTATCTTAGTTTTTATGTAAGGGAATATGTGCCACCGCCACTGAGGTGTTTTAATTGTCAGCGGATGGGGCATGTGGCTGCTGTGTGCAGAGGGAAGGGTAGGTGTGGTAGGTGTGGGGGTGCACATGAGTATGGTAAGTGTGGGGTAGGGGACGTGGTGAGGTGTTGTAATTGTGGTGGGGAGCACAATGCTGCATTTGGGGGGGGTGTGGTTCAGAAGAAGGCGGCGGAGGCACAGCGGGTTAAGATGGTAGATGGAGTCACGTATGCGGAAGCGGTGCGGAGAGTGGGGGGACTTGGGGTTGGTGTGCAGGTGGAGAAGGAGAGGGTTGTAGGCCCGGTGTCGGAGGACGGTTTGGGTGGTTGTAGTGTGGTGTTGTCTGAGAAGTGTAAGCATGAGTGTGTGGTTGGTAAGGATTCACTGGTGGTGGGCAGGGTTGAGTTTTTGGCATTTCTGTGTAGTGTGGTGAATGTGTGTAGTCAGGTTAAGGGAAGGAATGCTAGGATTGATGTTGTGGTGCGTGCTGCTAGGGAGTTTATGGGTATTACTGACGTCACGGGGGAGATGGTGCATGAGCTGATGAAAGGGAAGGGGAAGGGGGAAGGTAGGTAGTGGGGTGGGGGGGGTAGGGGGCTGTATTTTAATTCCTAGGGTGGTGGGGTGTGGTGGGTGGTGTTGAATTGGGTGGGCCGTGACCGGCCTCACACTCCGGTACAGTTGGTGGCGGTAGATGCACCTATAAGAAGAAGAAGTCATGAGCAGAGTCTATGCAAGCAACAGCAGCGGAGCTGGAGAAAAACTGTTCATAACAACGGAACGTTTTTTTGCCAAGTGTGAGAGTTCAATTCTTTGATGAAATGTGCAGAGAAACTGAAAGTGGTATCGATCCTATTGACGCTAGTATCGATTTTCAAACACAAAACGTAATATCGGAATTATCAATATTTTGGGATTGATACCACCGCTAATTTATCTAACCCAAATCGCAGTCAGCGCTATGTCAATTTGCACTACCTCGTGCAGGGAGAGGTGTCTGGCTGCAGACCTCACGTGTCAGGCTGCTTCTGTTGCAGGCTCCAGTGTCAGGCTGCCTCCAGTGTCAGGACCGAAAATAACAAACTTTTTGTGCGTAGTTATTTCGATATAAGCCTAACCCAAACCCTTACCCTAACCTTAACCACTCAGAAACCTTGCTGTTAACTCCATGTTACATGTGTTATATCTACGCTATTTACTGTTCTCGCGGTTGTGATGATTTGTGGTATTTTAACATCAGGCCACTAGGTGTCAGAAGCGTTCTTGAGTAGAAATAAGTGTTTTATATATAATAGGTAGAGGTAGAACTACGAGGCCACGTTTAACAGACATTGAACCCTCGCAGTCTTAATAAAAGAAATATCAAAGACAATAAAGCTGTTCTTTAGATAACAAAAACAGTGGTAATTTCGGAAGTGGGCGTAACTTGAAGGGTCGTGACATGATGTCTTGCAGACAGATACTATTGGAAAAGTTTGTTATTTCCGGTCCTGACACTGGAGGCAGCCTGACACTGGAGCCTGCAATGGAAGCAGCCTGACACGTGAGGAGGTCCGGGAAGTCATAAACATGCCTTCTTAACACAAATCATGTAACCATGTAATCAGCAATTATGTCTGTTTTTTATAATGTTTAAAAATATTTTTCAATTAAACATTTCACCACTATGGAAGGATCAAGTTTTTTCACTTCAGGTCTTTTTCAGTAAATTGATCCATTAGTGCAGCGGTCCTCAAACCCTTCCATGGAGGGCCTAGTGTATGCTGGTTTTTGGTCTTTCCCTTCAATTAGAGCATAATTAGGACCTAGACTGCCAGGAGAGGGGAGATACTAACCAATTAGTGAGCTACTCCATCAGCCTTGTACAAGGTAAAAGCGAAAACCTGCATACACTAGGCCCTCCATGGAAGGGTTTGAGGACCACTGTCTTAAACCATTCTGGCCATTCTCCTCTGACCTCTGCCATCAACAAGGCATCCGTTCACAGGATATTTTCTCTTTTCTGAACATTCTCTGTAAAACCTACAGGTGTTTGTGTGGAAAAATCTCAGTAGATCAGAGCTTGCTGAAATATTGAAACTACTCCATCAGCCTTGTACAAGGTAAAAGCAAAAACCTGCCTAGACTAGGCCCTCCCTGGAAGGGTTTGAGGACCACTGCATTAGTGGGTAAAATCTTAGAAACTTGCATCTCCATGTTAAATTATTAATTTTCACTATGAGTAGTAATTCCAGTATACTGTAATTAATTTGCTTATTCGCTCCGACGACCTGGCTGATTATATCGGTCACCAGAACGGCTCCTCCAAAAACCCAACAGAGACTTCAGATAACCACGCTAAAACCACTTGTTTTATTGTTCCTTTTCAGGTCATTTTGTTCTGATTGATCAAACGATCATTTATGGCAGTGGCATTCAACTCCAGTCCTGTGAACATGAAACATTTCTGTTTTTCATTACGGTTTGTCTCCTGCTAATCACAGACAAACCAGGTGAGTGCAATTAATTAACAGGTGGAAAGAATGACTGAGGTAGTATACCACTGAACTAGTCTTACAATTGGACTTGGTAGAGCTATATAAGGTCAAAGTTCTTCATGGGAATGTTGAAGTGTTGTGAATGAGCAGAGGTTTACAGAAATATGAATGCTGCTGCGTCTGTTTTCGTTGTTTCTGCAGTCCTGGTAGCCATTCATGGTGAATAACAACTATCATTATCTATCATCTTACTTGGACTTTCTCAGTTGGTTACTATACTTTTTCTGTGTTTACATATGTATTTTGTGTTTCCATAGCGTGGGACTGTCAGAAAGTACGGAAAGTAAAGAAGCTCCAACAGATTGATGCAGGACAGGGCCAGGTGGTTGCAACGGACACTAGTTCCATTCCATACTCCCTGCGAGGTTCCAAATGGTCCCGTCTGCCTGGTTCTCTGAAACACATCACTGTTGGCCCAGCAGGAACCTGGGGTGTTAACAAGGAAGACGCAATCTATAAGTATGTGGCTGGTGACTGGGTACTAGCTGAAGGTAAGTATTCAATTAGGAAACTACCACTTGTCTTTTTAGCTCCTCCAGATGACTAAAGGAAACAAAGCAAACATTCTACTGAACATGAATCTATTGGTTTCTTATGCCATGTTACATCACCAATAAGTGCATCGCTTTTCTGCTCTTCAGGCCGTCTGAAGCAGGTGGATGCTGGCGGCGACCAGTTTATTGTGGGAGCCAACAGGCAAGATAAACCTTTCTGTCTGAGAAGTAGCGCCACAGTTGGGTACAAGGGTCCTGGCTCACCCCTTCCATGGACAGAACTACCAGGAAGTGTGAAGTACTACAGCTGTGGACCTTTTGGTTGCTGGGCGGTCAACAAGGCTGACTCAATATTCTTCATGAATGTAAGATGTGGGACGGCGTGAGTTGTGGCTGTGTAATGTTTGAACGGTGGCCTACTTTAGAACCTTTTTTATTACATATTTTTTAGCTTAAACCAGATTGCAAAAACAATGGCTGGAATGGCTTGGATGGCAAACTTTCCATGATTGAAGTGGCAACTGATGGTGGTGTTTATGGTGTTAACTCTGCAGGTGCCCTCTATACCAGGTAAGAATGTACTGTCTACACCATTTATGTTAAACTACTTTGAAATACCTTTACATTTTTCTAATCATAACCTATATACAATGTGGCCCACATGTGTTCCCTCAGAGCATGAATCCTTTCAAACGCAGGGTTGTGGGTTTGATCCCCATGTGCTGAAACACACACAATGTTGTCACTGGATAAGTTATGTTAATGTATACTTAGTTGGTTAACTGTAAAGTGTTTTGTAGTTTGCACACTTCAATGTTAAATTACAGGTTGGTATTCAAAAGGCAACTAGTTGTCCATGAATAGCGTAACCACTTGCAAATGTAATAGCTGTTGCTATGAATGCACACATGGCAATCCTGTAGTTCGTGTTGTATGTTTCTACTAAATGAGAGCATGCAGTTTGGCTTCTGTTTTGTCTGCATTGACCTAACTGCACAATGATGTTGAAACAATTGTTTTAAAAATATAATGGTTGTGGGTGTGCAAAAACATGTAATCTGCTTTAAATGTGAACCCTTCTATTTCAGAGATGGTGTAAATTCGGATAAACCCTGGGGCACTGGATGGACCCACATCCCAATGAAGATGCCCCTAAAACATGTGACCTATGACCTGGGTCGTCTTTGGGCCATCTCCAAGACTGGTGACACTTACATGTGCACACATTAGCCTCTTCTGAAGCTGGGTGTCTATTCAGATGTTAACTTGCCAACTCACAGGTCAATATTGTTGGATGTAATCTGTGTTTGTGAAGAATAATGTGCTGTAAATAAAGTGCAGTTATAAGCAAATGTTGGTGTTTGAGGAAGTACAAATGCAGCCAGCATCAGGCTTTAAAGTTGGTGACTGTGTCCAGTGACTCTGTTCTGTTTAAGAAACTTAGATGGTAGTACACTAACTTGTAAACTCTCGTTTTATATTTACTTTAAGAACCCTTTACTGTCCCTTGATTGTGCTGGTAGCATTGGTAGCCACACAAACTAACTCTAATTTGGCTAAGAATATTCATTGTAATAAGTTCAGGACCTGAACTTATCTGAATGGTCTCAATGAATTTAAACCAAAAGAAAATGCTTTCAATTGTCAATGTGTGACTAATGCAGAAATGTGCTGTCTGTTGCTTTTCTGAAACAATTGTGCTATATTTATTCAATAACTGCTACACTGTAACAGCATGAAGTAACTGTATGAGATCTTGCTCATCCCAAGAGTTGTATCTATTCATTTTGCATTGTAAATGCTTACACCGCATATTACAAAAGTCAAGCTAGTTGAACATTTCTAAGACTATTTAAGTTGGGAGTGATGTACAAGAGCATTTAGTAAAGTTGTAGTGCTGGTTTAATAACTATTGGGCTTCAGCTTAAACACACATGGCAATGGCTATTGGACTAAAACAGCATGAGACTAGAGCTAAAAGAAATGTATTGAAGCCATGTGTGACTTCACCCATCGGTTTGTGAAGATCTGATTTGGGTCATCGAATCTGACATTTAGGGGCGCAGACATCTTTTTTTGCAGATGTGACAATTTAAGACGATGGAGGAGTAATCTAGCTAACTGATATTATCTGGGTTGTTACTGAAAAAAAGTATTAACAATGTAACATTACTTATCGGGAAAAACTGTACTGCCGACTCTTTGAGTGTCTTGCCGTACAACCGAACACCCTAAACGCCCCTCCGCTTTATCGCCAATTTTAAACTCAACGAGAACATAACTCATATTAACATAATAAATTGCAGAAGGCTTAAATTTAGCGATTGAGACCATATACTCATTATGAAATTGTTTATTGAGGTAATCGAGACTTGTCTCTCATTCTCATAGACCAGTGGTTCCCAAACTTCTCCTCGGGGACCCCCAGCCAGGCCATGCTTTTGTTTTAACCCTGAAATGGCACACCTGATTCAATTAGTCAAAGGTGTAATGTGTAGTTGACTAACTGAACCAGTTATGTCGTTTCAGGGTGAAAAAAACATGGTCTGTCTGGGGGTCCCCGAGGAGAGGTTTGGGAACCACTGTCATAGACTATTACAGAAACCAAGCTCTTTTGCAACCAGGTGTATCACCCCCAGCTGGAATTCAGATAAAATGCAGGTTTAAGGCACTTCCTCATTTGCGTCAATTTGCCGAACCGGATGCTCACCCTGTGGGTTTAACCAAACAGTTACATGAGTTCCACCAGAGGCATCACTTTGGGATTGTACAGGATTGTGGGTATTGACGTACTTATCCAAGACATTGTGAATAAAATACATTTATCTCAAAACAAGTTTGGTGCTCCATTAACTTTTGGTGTCTATATGTGTATATACACTCACCTAAAGGATTGTTAGGAACACCCGTTCAATTTCTCCTTAATGCAATGATCTACTCAACCAATCACATGGCAGTTGCTTCAATGCATTTAGGCGTGTGGTCCTGGTCAAGACAATCTCCTGAACTCCAAACTGAATGTCAGAATGGGAAAGAAAGGTGATTTAAGCAATTTTGAGCATGGAATGGTTGTTGGTGCCAGATGGGCCAGTCTGAGTATTTCACAATCTGCTCAGTTACTGGGATTTTCACGCACAACCATTTCTAGGGTTTACAAAGAATGGTGTGGAAAGGGAAAAACATCCAGTATGCGGCAGTTCTGTGGGCAAAAATGCCTTGTTGATGCTAGAGGTCAGAGGAGAATAAACCGACTGCTTCAAGCTGATAGAAGGGAAACTGACTGAAATAACCACTCGTTACAACCGAGGTATGCAGCAAAGCATTTGTGAAGCCACAACACGCACAACCTTGAGGCGGATAAGCTACAACAGCAGAAGACCCCACCGGGTACCACTCATCTCCACTACAAATAGAAAAAAGAGGCTACAATTTGCAAGAGCACACCAAAATTGGGCAGTTGAAGACTGGAAAAATGTTGCCTGGTCTGATGAGTCTCGATTTCTGTTGAGACATTCAGATGGTAGAGTCAGAATTTGGCGTAAACAGAATGAGAACATGGATCCATCATGCCTTGTTACCACTGTGCAGGCTGGTGGTGGTGGTGTAATGGTTTGGGGGATGTTTTTTGGCACACTTT
>JACXGM010011824.1:0-14732 GCA_016801145.1 Umbra pygmaea
TGCGCAAATGTATTTGACAAATGTTGTCGCAAGCAGGGGCTGTGCAGGATGGCTGGCTTATTGGTAATAAATGTAATTTATGATCATTAGGCTATACGGTAAAATAAGGCAATGATCTTGTATTTGCATCTGAGTATGTGATTAATGTATACCCGTAGCTGACCGTGGTTACCCGTTGCAAACTTGGCTCCTCACCCCAGTCACAAACCCCCAAAATGAGCAAGAGCAGCGTTACAATGATGTACATATAAGGGGCTCGGTCAGTGGTGGAGCGGACCATACGGCAGCTGAAAGGCCGTTGGTGCTGCCTGATTTTGATGCGTTATGAACCTAGTGACAGTTTTCCACTCCGCCGACTTTTTTTCTCCTAATACCTGATGACAGGCCACGTTTCCTCGCCTTCACCTCTTTTGTTGGAACCTCGATCTCACAGTCTGTGAAAATTTTATTTTTTGCGTGTTTAGCCATTGTAATTCAGGCAAAGAAATGGCATATATAGGCTATCTGCATATTCATTTATGGGAGGAGGCAAGGCGGTGTCAGTGGCTTGTTCACGTGCGTTCAATCTCAGGTTGATTGTGAATTATAAAGGAAAGGTGCGCAGGACCTAGCGTACGACCGGTTTTATACATGTGAATTTTTCTGTGCGTACGTAATTTTCCAGTTTTGGCTGTACGCCATCTTCTGGTATGTAAGCTGCGCAATCTTTTATACATGAGGCCCTTGGTCTCTGAGAAAGAAGGGGGGGACAATGAAGAATTCTGGGGTAAACTGAGGGAGACTTGGTGATCTACAATACAATTGGACAATAAAAGCTAATCCAAATAGCAATAAGCAAGGCATATTGATAAGAAATGCACAGACATTGAATGAATGAGAGATAAATAATAACAGATACTGAGAACCGGTCAGAAATTACGTTTCTAATTGTGCTCTATACGAACTGCGTGCACGCTGTGCAAATGTTTAATCCAACAGGGTTACCGTCTGGAGATGGGGGCCAACTGTAGAAAGGTTAATTATATATAGGCTGCTCAGAACAGTTCAAAGATCGGGCAGAGTAATTATGGAGTCCAAATACGTGTGTGAACCAGAGAGTACAGTGTAGAGTAGGTCCGAGAATCAGTTTGCTTATTTGAAAGGGTGTCAGACTAACAGGATGTGGCTTTCAAGCCCCCTAACCCGGGCAGTAGGCTGATAGCTGGATCTCGTCGGCCACAACGTGGTGAAGGATCCCGTCGGCTGGGCTGTTATAGCGGGTCTTGCAGTGCTCTGAGACGTCAGCGCTGGATATTATATATATATAATATGAATTATATTATTACCTATATATTGTAGGACAATAGTGTAATGACTAAAACGCCACAAATAATACATTTAGTTGTTTTATTAATAAAGAATCACACTGTTTTATATTGAATTTTCTGAGCAAATGCTTTGGATGAATGTGCAACCTGGAGCCACCTGGCAGCCATTTATTGTATTGTTTTTTTTTAAAAACTACCACCGAAATTTTACTCAGTCGGATGAAGTACACCGTGTTACAACATGGTACAGCCTCGCCCCTTTTCCAACAATTTATTGCAACTACATCTGTATATGCAGTAATTACAAATTGAACTATGGAATATTCCACATACATTTTCGGACTTAACACTGTGTCTTCTTCCCGGGCTTACAGCTGCTCTGACTGAAGAAGGGGAAGAATTGGGCATGCGGCCAATTAATTAGACATTACCACCCTGTTCATACATATTGAAATGAAAATGGTCAAATGCTGTATCTCAGGAGGGGGCTTGAGCCTCTGCTTTTTTGTATACCAACACAGGACAAAGCTGAATTTGATTATTCGTGACAAATATTTTGTCATGGGGACAAAGTTTAATTTGATTACAAATATTATTTAATTACTTATGTCGTTACACTATGAATTAATTAGTGTAATATAGCCTAAATGTACAATTACATGAGAAGCAGAGTTCATGGGTGTAGTTGTAAAATAATCACATTTGATTCCAAAGCCTAAAGTTGACCATGAACTCGGTGTGTGACCATTCGATTTCTAGGACCGTGGGGATGTGCCAGACAAGTTAGTTTTGTTATGCTTCTGGCTACAGAGAGTTAATCTGTTTATAAAAACAATCTGGTATTAAAAGACAAGGACTGACTGATGATCACCCAGGCCACAATTACTGTTGAAATAAAATTATTACAATCAGTAATAGATGTACCCATTACTAGATTTATGTGAACAAAGTACACAACAGCAATCTTTAATAAAATGAAAGCAGTGACAAATAGTGTCTGAATAATAACACCAAAAATATTATTTGGTCAGGCACTGGATTTTTAATTTAACCTTTATTTAACCAGGTAAATTGACTAAGAACAATTTTTTATTTACAGCAATGACCTGGGAGCAATTAGGGTAAAGTGTCTTGCCCAAGGACACAACGACATTTGGCTCAGTCGGGAATCGAACTAGCAACCTTCTGACTACAAGTCTGACTCCCTACCCACTGAAGCCATCTGAAAAGTTTATTTTTTATGTTTAGTTTAACTGTTTAGACTGTGTAGGATTTTGTGCATGAAAAGGTATTTAAAAGTACAATATACAGTTATGATGAAACATGTATATGGTAGGACAATACTTTAATGACTACAGCGCTATAAATAATACATTTAATTTCAGAACGTTGTTGTTTTAATCATAAAATAACATGCTGTAGTAGGCAGTTTGAATATAGTTTAGATGAATGGAGATTGGAGATGCAAGGCTTTATTTCAATTAGGAAATTCATTCTACTATATAATAACACAATTCAATTTGTTTAATGGCAGGCAGTCTCTGTCTCAAAATAACAATATCCCCACTGTAGGAGGGATTAGAACTGCAAACTCACACATCAATGGTAAAATGACAAACCCATTAGGAGCGTTGTGTTATTTTAAAGTGGTTTAGCACCTCCCAGCGTTAGTAATAGATAATTTATTGGCAACTAAATACAGTGATTGGTGACGCTGTATTATTATTTTTTTTTTAATTTACTGACATCTGTACATGTTAACTAACATGATGCTAATTATTACACAGGCCAACATAAATTTTTTATCTATACTGTAGGCAAGCATGGCTAGAAAGAATCTGTCAGTAGAGGAGCAAAGAGAAAAAAATAGGGAGTATCAGAGAAAAGAAGAGAAAAAATAAACAGTGACCCAGACAGCAGAAGGGACAACCTCGAGAAGGGAAGACAAAGGTGGAAGAACAAGGTCTAAAACAAAAAAGTCTGACAAATAGGAGAATTAGGACCGAGGGAACAGAGGCGATGTATGAAAGTTGGATTTGCAAAACTTAACTATTTACTTTCGTTTTCCAGTTTGGTAGAACGCACGCCACGCACAGTAAGGATTCTGGATCCTGTTACAGTTCCATTTTAATACTTTTAAATAACTTAATTTGTTTTTAACCTGTGGTGTCCTCTGTCAGGTCCATTCAGTTTTGCTTAACTAGTTCAGATCAATTATAGGGGATCTCCAGAGTCCAGGTTATTCATTTTCTTTTAAATTCAGGTACATTCTAGTATTTTCATTAGTTCTGCCTCTCTCACTTTTCTCTTGACACTCTGTCCCTTGTCCATGTCAAAGCTGGGTAAAATATTTGTAATCAGTTTCGTTCCCCATCAGTTTGTCAACACCTTCAGTTTTTGTATTTTGTTTATAAAATATATGTTACTATTGTCCAATTGATTGTCTTTATACATTAAAGGTTCCATGTGTAATAGTTCTGAGGATCTATTGACAGAAATGCAATATAAGATCCATAACTATGTTTTCAGTGGTGTGTAAAGACATTACATAATGAACCATTATGTTTTTATTACCTTAGAATGAGCCATTTATATCTACATAACCGCGGGCACCCCCTTATATGGTGGTCGCTGTATTTTGTCGTCATGATTCTACTGTAGCCCTCAGCGAACAAACAGCGCTACAGAGCGTGTTTCGTCACAACCTTGAAAGAGAAGCAGCCGACAAAGAAGCAGCAGCAGAAGTTGTAAGTTTCTAACTATTAGGTAATAATAGAAGCTCTCCTTTATTAGAAGTGGAATTTTGGACAATTGGAAAGCTCTATTGAGGGAAAGAAATTCAAAGCCATGCAGAAGTTGCCTGTTTTCTGCTGGACAGGTAAGGTATTCCAACTTTAGCAATGCAATTGAAAACTGTTGTTTGACAATGTTAGCCTTGTAGAAGCTAGCCATAGTCACCGTGAAAAGTGATGTTTCCCTTTTCAGTGGTGTAAAATATATCGTTGGATTGTTGCATGTAACTTAGTTCTTCTCCCTCGCTATCTTATGGCTTTGCTATGTGGGAGAAATAAGATGGTTACACGTTCGTGAGTCAATCAGCTGATTAGTACTATTGACCGCAAAACAGTAGGCTCATATTTGCCAGCTACTACAGTGTTAGAAAAAATATGTAGGTGGATTGTTTCATGTGGTTCTTCTCCCTCGCTGTGTACACTAATGGCTTTGCTATGTGGGTATAAATGGGCTGGTTACGTTCATGAGACAATCAGCTGATTAGTACTATTGACCGCAAAACAGTAACGTTTGCTGTAGACTCATATTAGCCAGCTACTACGGTGTTAGAAAAAATATGTAGGTGGATTGTTTCATGTGGTTCTTCTCCCTTGCTGTGTACAGTAATGGCTTTGCTGTGTGGGTATAAATGGGCTGGTTACGTTCGTGAGACAATCAGCTGATTAGTACTATTGACCGCGAAACAGTAATGTTTGCTGTAGGCTCATAGCCAGCTATTACGGTGTTAGAAAAAATATGTAGGTGGATTGTTTCATGTGGTTCTTCTCCCTCGCTGTGTACAATAATGGCTTTTCTGTGTGGGTATTAATGGGCTGGTTAGGTTTGTGAAACAATCAGCTGATTAGTACTATTGACTGCAAAACAGTAACGTTAGCCTACACCCTACAGCATTACAAAATATTAGCCATCTTAACCTTTACTACCGTGTTAGAAAAAATATGCATTTGGATTATTTCATGTGGTTCTCCTCTAAAAAAAATCACTGGTAACCATCAGTGTGGGTTTTCCTAGATAGAAGGCTCTTATGAAGGAAACATGTATTCAAAGCAACTTTTTTCTTATCTTGTACTAACTAACATGGAAACAAGCTAGGTAAAGTCAGTGAATAAAACACTGACACAATGATGAACAAGTAAAAATAGAATTCAAAATAACATTATTATATTGAATAATACATTTTAGACTTAATAATTAAGTAAATATCTTAATATCTCTATATAAAGAAACCTCATTGCTTGACTATCTACTCTGCTGTCTCAGATGACAACATATTTTATCCTACGTCGGCCACCGTAGCTTAGCTTTTGTGTTTGCAAAGGGAAGGGTAGGAAGTGAGTGAGTGACTGGCTGCTTGCAATTCACAAACCATAACACTACATGTAACTAGAAATTATACCTTGAACCTTTAAAACACCAACTGAATTACATTCAGTGGTGTCTTATTTGCGTAAGAACACTGATTATATATGTTTAACCTCTTAAGGATCACCCCCTGATTATGAAATTCCACCTAAAAAACATATCCAAAGTTATCCTCTTGTTACACTAAGCTTTCTATACATATGAGCAGTGGTGTGAAGTACTAACTAAGTATTAATACCTTGTTACTGTACTTAAGTATTTATTTCGTGTATCTCTCATTTACTCGAGTATGTATCTGCCAACTTTGTACTTTTACTTAACTACATTTTATTACAACAATTGATACTTTTACTTCTTTACATTTTCCAAAACACAGTCATTAGTCGTATTGGAGGAAATGCCAAAACAAATGATTAACTAATATCTCTGTTAAGTCGTTATCCAATCCCTTTAGCCATGCATTTAATATTGATCAAATCAATGTGACCCCACCCACCAAGAGCAGTAGTGTCGTCCCAAGTATATGGAAGTATAAGCTTTTTTATAAACTCGTTTTCTTTCAGTGGTCACAATTGGTTACACCTTTCACCCTCATTTAAGTATAAGTTATATGTTTTCCCTAAAGATACTGTAAGTATCCAAGCAGTTCAGTGGTGGTATACACTTCAGTATATCAATTAACTTACAAAGTTGTAGCCTATCCTCATTTTAAGCGCAGCTTTGTGGACGGCAGGAACAATGTATGAGTATTCCATACACTGAAAATGTGCAGCGCACATTGGAACAGCCTGTGCCAATCAGTGACATGTCGAGAGAAAGGTTTATGCCCAACTGAACCCAGTACGGAGTCCATCCCTTCAGCAGGGAGTCAGCCATGAAGGTAGTATCTACTTGCTAACTTGCCAAGTAGCCAATGCATTTGTTAGCTTACCAGCAGTTTACTAAATATCACAGACCTAATAATGTTGTTTAGTGACAATACATTGTTTGCATTCACATCATAATGTATTAGCATTCAATTTAATATTAGATTTGTGTTCAATGTTTAGGATGTTAGATTATGAAGGGCTATGTTGAAATCATCCTTTCTAGCTAGCCTTATAACTGTATTTCTGTATAGTTGGTATTATGCCTATTGTTGACAACAGGTGTATCAGGCAACATATTCAGCAAAATTTGGAATTTTATAACATCAGATATAGTATAATACTATAGTACTGTAAGGCATAATTGCATTTCCCTATTTTATTGATTTGCTTATTGCTGATAAGCAATTTAATTGGGTCCAAAATTGTTTTGTGAAATACTTTAGATTTAAATACTTTAGATTAGATTGTGGCCTTTCATTGACACACAAATAATGTTAATAAATCAAAATCATATGAAACATTAAGGAAATAATATACTTGTAGACTTCATTGTTTAACTAAGTACAACTTAAATCATTTTATATAGGCTATCATAGTATAATGATGTTGTAGGCCAACTAAATAATCTAAATAATAACAATTCTTAAATAGTCTGTTTTTGGGTGCCTTTGTTTTTCTAATTTTAGCACATGCAGTTTAAAGGTTCTGTGAATGGCCATGCCCTATAACAGTGGTTCTTAAAACTCTCCCCAGCGATCCCTCCCAGATGTGTTTACAAAGTTTAGCTGTAGCCCCGCCCAAACTATCGGATCAGATTCACTAATGACTGACATGTTGATTAGTAGTTGAATCCGGTGTGCTCGCTCAGTTATAGTTTAAGTACATGGACTGGCTGGTGGCACCTAAGGAGATGTTTGAAAACGACTGTCCTACAAACGTTTATGAAATATTTCCCCAAACATTTGGGTTCAGATTATGGCTTGACTACTTTGAAACTAAAACATGTAGTATATAGGTACTGTATCACATCTTTCAGATATCATTATCATACAATCCATTCAAAATTTGTTTTAAAAACACCATATAATTTAATATAAATAATGTCTGGATTGCTGAATTATTTACACCAACTAGAGCACCTCAACAAGTGATTGGAATTCAAATATGAGTGCTATGGCTTTTGCCATTTATATTATGCATTGACAGATGTAACACAATTTTTACTTTTACTTTATGTACTTAAGTGAATTTAAGATCACATATTTACTTTTGGTACTTAGGTACATTTTAATTCAGATACTTCAAGAGTTTTACTCTTCACTCTTAATGGAGTAAATTTTAGCACAGCAGCTGTACTTCTACTCAAGTGTCATTCTCCAATACTTTTTACACGGCTGCTAAACTCCTTCCCTGCGGTCTGCAAGTTGTCAGTGAAGCTGAATACACCTCTACCTGCCTCTGCAGCCTGTGAATGAAAGTTTAGCATGTCAGGACTTGTCTTCAGCGCAGAGAGAGCACGGCTGGATTCTCGCAATTTTGACAAACATCTTCTACTGAAGATGAACTGCTAGTTATTCCATTTTAATTAAAGGAAGGAAGAGAAGAAAGCAGAGGGAAAGATGAAGGAAGCAAGAGGAAGGAGAGTGAGCAAGAGGACATAGAGAGGAAGAGAGACAAGAGGAGACAGTGAGGATGGAAGCAAGACGAGAAAGGAGTTGAGGGAAGAAGTGGGCAAAGGTAACGGGAGGGAGCAATAGGAGAAAGGATTTTAGTGATGGTTTAAGTTAAAGTTCAAAGTGATGGTTCATGTTCAATGTGATGTAGGGAGAAAATAAATAAAGCTTGGAGAGAGAAAGAAAAGAATTTCTGTGTTTTTTCCCTCTTTGTACTTTTGTACTTTTACTTTTGATACTTTTGAGTACATTTTAACAGCAGATAAATACTTTTGATACTTAAGTACATTTAAGATGTGCTACACTCTTAAAAATAAAGGTGCCAGGAAGAACCAAAATGGGGGTTTCACAGCGATGCCATAGAAGAACCTTTTTTGGTTCCCCAAAGAACCTTTCACTGAATGGTTCCTTGAAGAACCTATTTTTTCTTAGTGCCATTAAGAAATGTGAAAATAATGCATAACTGCCCAATACTAAACATTTTGCCTTTTATGTTACTAATATAAGTTTAAATATTTTTTGTAGTCTAATTAACATAGGACGCATAAATATATTCATAGCGGTCAGTGCAGAGATTGTGGCATGCCACCACAAATAAATCAATGTATGGGAAACGAAAAATTTACTACAAAAATGTAAGGTCACATGAAATTGATGATGAAGAACCATTTTATAATCTAAAGTACCTTTTGGCGCTACAAAGAACCTTTTGTGCAATGGAAAGGTTCTTTAGATGTTAAAGGTTCTTCAAGGAACCATATACCCCAACACAGAAACTTTGAAGAACCTTTATTTTTAAGAGTGTACTTTAAGACTTTTACTTAAGTCATTTTCTTATGGGTGACTTTTACTTTTAAAAGTCACTTTCAAGTTTGATATCTGTACTTTTACTTAAGTATGGAATTCAAGTACTTTTTACACCACTGCATATGAGACATGTGTATATATATATATATATATATATATATAAAATTACAGTAGTGAGCAGTGATTATAATACACCTTCTATTTTATTTGAGGCGCATGTGTACAAGCCATGTACCTCACATTATTACGTGGCATGTTATTGTTGTCAGAGTTATTGTAAAATTGAGAAATTTGCTAAAATCGTGGGTTTCTAAGCTTTCTATAGATATAATACATATATATATATATATAAACAAAAAATTGGGATGCTGATACCTTAAGAGATTAATAGTAAAAATCTGTATACAAAATGAAGGTATTTTGAAATGGCATTTTCCAAAATAGTGTCAAATCATAACAAAAATGTATATAATATATTTTCTTACTTTACACACTTGTTAAGAAAACACATTATTAGATACACACATAATTTACAACCTTGTTAAATTGATCAAATTAAAATAAATTACTTTTTGTTGCGTCATACGGAGTTGACAAATAAAATATTGTTGTTACTTACTGACACTGTTTAAGTGCTTTTTAACACATGCTGTATAAACCTATAACACAACCACCATGCACTCCAGTTTTACCCATTTCACCCTGTGGACACTTAAAACATTCTGGGGAAAATAATAACATTGTAGGAATGGACACACACATACATTAGATTCTTTACAATTATATATTTTTATTTTTCACATTACACCAAATCAACTACGTCCACTGTCCCAGGCTAATAACTGATAAAGAATTTCAAAAGTTTACAAATAAATTGTCCGAAATACATTTACGAAAATATTGGTCACTAGCCACCATCCTGATCAAGTACAAAGAAACTTGCTAAATTAAATTGTATCACATGCTCTGTAAATAATTACTGATATTGAAGGTTGTTTGCAGTTCAAATGGCTCTGAAAAGCAGACCAAATCAAAGGAAAAAAAATTATTCACATTCACATTGAGATTTTGAGAAAAAATTGCACCTTGTCTTGGTGGCTTTGGATCCACGATACATCCCAGTAGTTCTCCATTGGATTCAGGTCTGGGGAACCTGAGGGCCAGTCAATATCATCAATGCCTTCGTCATCCAGGAACTGCCTACACATTCTGACGCCAGGTATTTTCCTGCACCAGGGGGAACCCAGGACCCACTGCACCAGCATAAGGTCTAATGATGGATCTGAGGATTTCATCCTGGTACCTAACAGCAGATCAGGCTACTGTTCCATTGGCTAACACGTGGAGGTCTGTGCCTCCCCAGACCATCACTGACCCACTGCTAAAATGGTCATGCTGGATGATGGTGCAGGCAGCATAACTTTGTTAAGAGAGCGTTGGCAGACCTGCCAATTCTGATCTCTTGTGAATGCCAATCGAGCTGTATGGTGCTGGGCTTTGAGCACAGGTCCTACTACAGTATGTCGGGCCCTCATGCCACCCTTATGGAGTCTGTTTCTGACATTTTGGACATGCACTAAAGTAGCCCACTGGGGATAATTTTATAGGGCACTGGCAGTTCTCCTGTTCCTCCTCGCACAAAGGATTAATGCCCTTCTTCAGCCCGGTCCAGGTCTCCTTGTATAACAGCTTGTCTCCTGGTATTTTCTCCATGCTCTTCAGACTGTACTGGGGAACACAGCAAACCTTCTGGTGACAGCATGTATGAATGTGCCATCCTGGATGAGCTAGACATCCTGTGCATCCCAAATGCTACCAGTAGTGAAAAAGACACTAGCAAAATGCAAAACTAGAGAAGAATCAGTTCTGGATGGATGAGAGCCATTGTCTGTGGCTACCACCTGCAAAACCTGTTTTGGGCATTGTCTAGCTGTTCTCTCCAGTGCACCTGTTGTCACTTTCATTTGCACCAAAACATGTGACATTCTTTCACAATTACTTAAACTTCCTAACTGGAATGATTGATGTCCCTGAAATTCTATTGAATTGGTGTTATATTGTGATACATTTTAGGGCCATGGTTAACATTAGGCATACATTTTAGGATATTTTTGTCAAGGTTAGTGTGATGTTAATGTCACGGTTACATTTAGTGTAGGGTTAAGGACAATGTTTAGGGTTAGGTATAGTAAAATAATGATTTTTTGTAAGAGTAGGCAGCTCTGGGGGCCCTGGTTACTCTCTGGCCCCATTTAAACAATGCATTGTTGATCCACCTCTACGCAGATTACACCTGTAAACACACTTTTCCTGTGTCCTAAGTGCAAGGAAAACAGAGATAGAGAGACCAAAATTACTTTAAGATATCTTCATTTCTGCAGGTTTCTTTCACCAATTGTGTCTGTCAGAAAGAAGACAAATCTATTCACTCTGCTCCTTTATAGGCCCTGAGTTACTGGCAATAAACAGTAGCTGAGTTAGCAGAGTAAGCTACTCTCTCTAGAGGGGGTGGGGTGCAGTGAGCAGAGCTTTGTAAAGTGAACAAGATGTTAAGTAAGACAAGGACAGTTAACATGTCCAAAGGCCACAAGGGAGTATAGTAAAGATATATTATCTATGTGACTAAATGCACATGGTAATCTTTAGCACCATCAGTTAACTGGAAAATATTTCTAATGAAGGGTTGGATTGCAACACAGTACACATTCAAGTATAAAGCATCCGATCAAGAAAAATAAGCACAAAGTGAGATAAGACAGGTTGCAAAGCAATGGGTCCTATGGAGCGAATACATTCAATATGTCCAAGACCCAGTCTTAAAAATAGTGCATGTGACCATTTGGTGCACATGCCTTTCTTAAGCAATAATAAGGATCAGACAGTAATTAACTAATAAAGCATTAAGAAACCGAATTTCCATTACAATCCTCTCTTACAATCATACTACAGTTCAATCAAACAAAGAAAACAACCACACACTACATCAATCATAGTACTCTGGTGTCCGCTTTATACTACATCATCATCAGAGAATTGCAAAGCTGTTTTTGCAGAACATACTGTAGTCATTCTCATCATGATGGAAAGAAAATTGTCTAGTACAGAAAATGTAAAGAGAATCAATTTACTTAAGTTACTCAGGGATAGAATGTTCAAGGCAATGCTAACATAGGAAGCTCTACATAGGAAGCTCTGTCAAAAGGAAGTGAATTTGGCCCCGAGTCTGACTCAGAATACAGAACTGGAGAACCCTCACTACCCAAATCTGACAGTGGATAGCATTTTATACAGACTTGTCAATGGTCCTAATCACTATGCCACAGACACAGGGGGCCCTATTTTAACAATCTGAAAAGCAAGTACAAAACACGAAACGCACGTGACATTGTGGGCGGGTCCTGGGCTCTGTTGCTATTATGCCCACGGGATAAATGACTCTTGCGCCTGATGCAAATCTAAAATTGGTAGGTCTGAAGTAGCTACATCAGTCATAGGTGTGGTTTGGGCGTAACATGCAATAAACCAATCAGAGCATCACAACCTCATTTCAAATTCACAGCAGTGTCCAAATCTTCAGATCTGTCACAAACCTAATCTTCGTGACATTGTTCAAATTAACAGGTTCACCATACTGATCTCCTCAGACATGGGGACTTGTGACTTGGTGACTTGGACTCGAGTTGACTTGAGTCGCTATTTTTATGACTTGTGACTTTTTATGACTTTTTATGACTTGACAAAAAATAAAATACTTGAGACTTGACTTGGAAGTAAAATACTCGGGACTTGACTTGACTTGAGACACGATGACTTGAATGACTTGAGTGTTAGTCACATCATGTTTTCAGTTTGTTCGTGCATGTCTTTAAACGTCACCTCCTGCTCCAAATTTCAAACTCTGGTCTGGTCAGCCTACATTCTAAGTCCATTCCACCTCTCTTACACTGTACTGTATGAAGAAACCGACTTCACCAGAAATCCATGTCATGTTTTACACTTTACCGTTGTAGCTACTCATGTCTGGTCAAACACATGAGTTCGTAGCAGAAATTAGACAGACCTTGTTTCGCCTTGTTTATGGATGGTATATACCCACTGTTTGCTGACTTCAAAGATAACGAGGTAACACTTTACAATACGGGTGCACTAATAAGCATTAATTTATGCTTAACTATACCATAGATAATACTGAATTAATGTGTAACTCATGATTATCTAAGGTATTCGTTAATAATTACCACATCAGGAACTAATTAAGAGTCTGTCTGATTAATATATTAGTTTATACAGTAATTGTTATTAATTAAATATGTAATTGTGGGTTAATTCCCTAAAAACTATTTTTTTTAATTAATAGTCTTACTTAATATGTTAATTACCACAATGAGCCAAAGACTTGTATTTCAACTTACAGGTATAATACAGGTAAACTAATATGCATTAATATATGATTAATTACTGCATTATTAGTGCAAATTCATGTGTAAATTAAATTACTAAATGATGAGTTAATAATGATGTGCCTCAACAAGTAAAGTCACAACATAATTATATATTTGCAAATCACTAACTAATTAATCATTTATCAATAATGACCATCACTAGAGTTAAAAGAGTTTATTAAACACTTTCCAAAAACATATTTACATAACACATTACATTTTAAAATTGATAAAATAATATAAAAATAATTAATATATATCCCTCTCTCGATGAAAACTAAGACGTTAATGACGAATATATAGTGACATATGACGAATATATAGTGACGTATGACATATATAAATACTTGGGTGGCACAATTCACAAAACCCGTGGTTATGTTCGGATCACGGTTTTGTGGGTCACGGTTTTCGGTTCTGTATGGTTCTTGTTTAATCTTAATACTCAGCTCTTGAAAAAATACATGTGACGTGACCTTGCAGCACTCCACACTCCACAGTTGAGGAGCTATCTTCTCCGCACTCCTATAGCATCCAGCTGCAGCCCCGCAGACCTCACCTGTGGATGTATTAAGAACCCATGCGCTAACCCAGCCATAGATATCCATAATAAAGGCTAGATGACTTAAGGCGGAGTCTCTAACGTCATCACCGGTGGCCATCTTGTCACAGGCAAGCTTGGTGGGCTCTTAGGTACCTGATGTAAGATGAGTGATCACAAATACTCAAATCCCGCTGAAATCTTGACGGATTTACAAACGGTTTAGTTTCTTACAAATGTTAATAACGTGGCTATTATTCTGGATGCTTTATATAAAATATGCAATTTTTCAAAAAGTATGCAGTGTCATAACTACATCTCCGACATTTTTAACAAACCAAACCGTTTGAAAATCTGTAGAAAATTGAGCAAGTTATGGTTATTTGAAAGTACATGCACCATTAACACACAATGTTATGAGTAAGCGAGCTGTCTGTGGCAAGATGGCCGCCAGGTGCGGACGTCGACCTCCATTGGCCAGCAGCGCTGACGAGAAATCTAGCCTTTATTATGGATATCTATGAACCCAGCACATACAGCTAACCCTCCAACGTTCGTTTTCATTGTTTTAATTTCCGGAAACATCTCGCACTCAAAACAAGCTGAGGTTATTTAATTACTTCTTTATGGCAAAAACGAATCTTTCCGTTATGAAATGTATTAAACTAAATTAAACACGTAATCCGCAGCACCGCAGACCCACCACCCCATGGTTAACCTTCGTATTTCCATTTCGTAATTTCCGGAAAACAGTTGTCATGCCAAGAAAAAGTTTAGATGAATTACTTTTATTTTCGGTTTTGTTACGAAATGTATTATACTACATTAAGCATATGGACATTATACATTTAACCTACATCTACAGTGTATGCATGCTTTGACAGACACTCCGCCCAAAACCCCGAAAACGGAAGTTGAAGGTTATCTGTAGGTGCTGT
>JACXGM010011825.1:0-13798 GCA_016801145.1 Umbra pygmaea
AGGGGTTGAGAAAATAAGAAGTTGAAGCGAAATTCGTTTTCATTTTATATAATAATAATTCCAAGGTATACACAATTGACGCACTTGTTCACTAGTCTCGATAGCAGTATCGATAAGCTCAGACCTTATTGATTATCGGGTTTTGAAAAATTTGGAACCGGGTCCGTAATAGAACCGGGTTCGAGAACCATCCCTACTCGGGATCCCCCAGTCGAAGCTGGTTGATGTGGCTCTGGAAAAGGACGTTTGGGGTCCACTGCTGGAGCTGCTGCCCCCGCAACCCGATCCCGGATAAGTGGAAGAAAATGGATGGATGGATGGGTCCATTCCATAAATACCGAACGGTCCCTAAACAATGTCTTTAATCCAGTAGGCAAACAAACCCACACGAAGTGAGCTCAGCCAATCAGGGGCAGGCATTGGGCGGGTATAGGATTTGTAATTTAGCTACGCGATACGTTAGTGTCCTTTGACAAGTGCGACCCAGAGCCATTGAGAGAGAGAGCGTCAACTTCGTTCACTTCATCTGTCATTTTTTTACAACAATGGCGGATCACGAAGACCCTCAAAAGTTCCAAACAAACTGAGCTACTACCCATGTCGCCGTAGAGAAGCATTGTGTCATCCGCTCCTTACTGAGGTAAAAACTTTTAAATCCAAATTACTTTTGAAACCTGCATTACATACACATTTTAGCTGACGTTATTGAGTGTACGTTTATAAAATTAACGAATTTAAATGTTTGAGGAAAACTAGCTAACGTCAACAGTTAGCCTATTCTGTTTTTTTTAAACGATTACAGTATAGTACTGTCAAAGTCAATTTCATGTACTTTAAAACAAGAATTACTTTATTATTACATTTGGGTTGAGTTAAATATATTTTAGGCAATAATAGTATGATTTTATTGTAGACATTGTAGACATTGTTGGATGTAATAGTAATGTTAACAATAACCCAAGAACATACCATAAGATCATATTTTGTAGTTCTACTTGTTAATTGCAACATATTTGAAGTTTTACATGAAGGGTATTTTATAAATTCTAGTGAATACAATATCCTCACATCACTACCTTGCATATTTTCTTGTTGTTGGCTTCTCTTGTGAGTCAAATTACTCATGCTCATTTTGATTAACCATTTCTTCCTTCTCTCATTTTCTGATGGGAAGCGAAACATCCTGACCCCCTTCTCTGAGCAGGCGGTACACCCCCATGCTGCACATACAACCATTGTACAAGAAGCTGTCTAAAAGAAAGACATGAGCATATGCCCAATAAATGCTTTATTAAAATGTTAAAGTCTGTTGCCTATTTATTTACAGGAATAACTGAACATCCATGCCTAAAAACAAAACAAAAAATATTTGGGTTAATGCTGCCAACTAATACAGACACAAATCTCATTATTTTGGCTGACACAATAAAAAGTAAAAGTAAAAATGAACTCTAGTCCTGTTAATGGTTTCACTTAGACTGTGTTAGATTGAAAAACTGCATCTGCGTTTCCAATCGCATAAAGTTTAGTTTATGATGATTTAACACAGAGTAATGTACAATAAGCATTTCACTATGTACTGTGCATTGATGCACCTGAAATTAATGCACTACATTTTTCATCATTTTATTGTATATTTAATGTATTGAAGTATCATAGAGTATAAAAGAGTGCAATAGTACAATAAAGTTATACTTAATGAAGAACATCTATTTACTGAACATAAATTGATGACATTTGCACTGCTGTCAAGTAACTTATTTTATAATAAATGACAGTACACTGATCATCATTGATTTGCCCTCAACTGCCGTCAGTTATTTGATTCGAAGCACTTGAAGAGAATCTGAATGGATCAATATTTACCTTTGTTGATGTTATCTGAAAGTACAAAAAGTAAACAAGATAACAGTGATGTTTTGAGGTATGATACAGTGAATAGTGTATCATCAATAAATCAATGAAAAGTGATTATTTTAACTCTTTCTTCAATAACTTTGCCATAAATTGTCACAGATGCATCACTATTGATGCATACCATTCAACTACATGCTGACCTTGTTGTTCAAGCTTTGGTTTGTGAAAAAACAGTTATTGATTAATGGATGATCAATAAATCAATGAAAAGTGATTATTTTCACTATTTCTTCAATAACTTTGCCAAAAATTGTCACAGATACATAATTCTTGATGTATACCATTCTACTACATGCTGACCTTGTTGTTCAAGCTTTGGTTTGTGAAAAAAGCAGTTATTGATTAATATATCATCAATAAATCAATGAAAAGTGAGTATTTTTACTATTTCTTCAATAACTTTGCCAAAAATGATTACAGACAAATCATTCTTGATGTATACCATTCTACTACATGCTGGCCTTGTTGTTCAAGCTTTGGTTTGTGAAAAAACAGTTATTGATTAATGGATGATCAATAAATCAATGAAAAGTGATTATTTTCACTATTTCTTCAATAACTTTGCCATAAATTGTCACAGATGCATCACTATTGATGCATACCATTCAACTACATGCTGACCTTGTTGTTCAAGCTTTGGTTTGTGGAAAAACAGTTATTGATTAATGGATGATCAATAAATCAATGAAAAGTGATTATTTTCACTATTTCTTCAATAACTTTGCCAAAAATTGTCACAGATACATAATTCTTGATGTATACCATTCTACTATTTGCTGGCCTTGTTGTTCAAGCTTTGGTTTGTGAAAAAAAAAACAGATATAGATTAATGGATGATCAATAAATCAATGAAAAGTGATTATTTTCACTATTTCTTCAATAACTTTGCCAAAAATTGTCACAGACATATCATTCTTGATGTATACCATTCTACTACATGCTGACCTTGTTGTTCAAGCTTTGGTTTGTGAAAAAAGCAGTTATTGATTAATATATCATCAATAAATCAATGAAAAGTGAGTATTTTTACTATTTCTTCAATAACTTTGCCAAAAATGATTACAGACAAATCATTCTTGATGTATACCATTCTACTACATGCTGGCCTTGTTGTTCAAGCTTTGGTTTGTGAAAAAAGCAGTTATTGATTAATGGCAGGCAGATGACGTAGTGAGACTGGTGGCAAAAAGAAAGAACACGATGAGTCACAGGTCAAGGGAAAAAACATGGGTATGCTTGAGAAAATAATACAAGGAGTAATAATACTAAGCCAGCGACTAAGACAACGCACTGGGTGGCTGAATAATCCATCAGGAACTGACTGCCAAAACCTCCCAGATATAGGGAGGGAAATCAGCCCCAGGTGCGTTGGAGGTGCAGATGGAGAAAATCTGGTGCTTATTGCTGGTATGCCTTCAAAGATTGCGGGAACTCAGGAACTGGTGAGTATGGCACATGAAACAGCAAGACAGACAACACACACAAGGAAACCAGAAGTGGGGAGAAACACAAGGAGTGGAAAAACAGCTCAGGGAGGCAGGACCCTGACATAAATCAATGAAAAGTGATTGTTTTCACTAAATCTTCAAAAACTTCGTTAAAAAATGACAATGTAAACAAATTTTGTTTGAAACCTTTACAAATTTATTAAAAATAAAACAGCAAAGGTACATAAGTATTCACAGCTTTTGCTAAATTCTTTGTTAAAGCACCTTTTGCAGCAATTACAGCCTCAAGTCTTTTTTATATGATGCTACACGCTTGTCACACCTATTTTTTTCCAGTTTCTCAATTTTTTCTTTGCAGGACCTCTCAAGCTTCATCAGGTTCCATCGGTGCACAGTGATTTTCAGATCTCTCCAGAGATGTTCAATCGGGTTCAAGTCTGGGCTCCGGCTTGGCCACTCAAGTCCGTTCACAGAGTTGTCTGTAACCACACCTTTATGATCTTGGCTCTGTGCTCAGGGACATTGTCCTGTTGGAAGACCAACCTTCGCCCCAGTCTGAGGCCCAGAGATTGAATGACATTTGCCATTCAGGCCATAGAGTTCAATATTTTTTTCATCAGAACAGAACATTTTGGTTCTCATGGTCTGGGAGTCCTTCAGGTGCCTTTGGCAAACTCCAGGTGGGCTCTTATGTGCCTTTAACTGAGGAGTGGCTTCCATCTAGCCGCTCTACCATACAGACCTGAGGAGTGGCTTCCATCTAGCCGCTCTACCATACAGACCTGAGGAGTGGCTTCCATCTAGCCCCTCTACCATACAGACCTGAGGAGTGGCTTCCGTCTAGCCCCTCTACCATACAGACCTGAGGAGTGGCTTCCATCTAGCCTCTCTACCATACAGACCTGAGGAGTGGCTTCCATCTAGCCGCTCTACCATACAGACCTGATTGGTGGAGTGCTGCAGAGGTGGTTGTTTTTTTGGAAGGTTGTCCTCTCTCCACAGAGAAACACTGGAGCTCTGTCAGAGTGAACATCGGGTCTTGGTCATCTCCTTGATTAAGGCTATTCTCCCCCGATAGCTCAGTTTGGTCGTGCGGCAAGCTCTAGGAAGAGTCCAGGTGGTTCCAAACTTCCATTTATTGATTTTGGACGCCACTGTGCTTATTGAGACATTTAATGCTGCAGATATTTTTCTGTACCCTTCTCCAGATCTTTGCCTCGATACTATCATGTCTCTAAGGTCTACAGACAATTCTTTGGACTTAATGGCTTGGTTTGTGCTCTGACATAACCTTATATAGACAGGTGTGTGCCTTTCTGAATCATGTCCAATCAACTGAATTTCCCATTGGTGGACTCGTAACATCTCAAGGATGATCAGTGGAAACAGAATGCACCTGAGCTAAAATTTTTGTGTCATGGCAAAGGCTGTAAATTCTCATGTACATGTGCTTTTTTAATTTTTTTAAAATAAATTTGTAAAGGTTTCAACTGAAGAGCTGTGAATACTTTCCATATGCACTGTATATCTGAGTGGCAAAAGTATGTGAACCCCTAGGATAATCGTTCATTTGAATATGAAATTAGAGTCTGGTGTTCTCAATCAAAGAGATGGGTTTTGTTGCATTTGGGACAGGACATTGTGGCATCATTGATGGAACAATGTATTCTGAATTATATATATATATATATATATATATATATATTTGGTATTATTTATACCAGCTATTTCTAAAAGAAAATATCAGGACATATATTTATGTACTGAATGTAAAGAGAAGGTGGGTCATGCTGTTTTACTTACAGTATATTGGGGTTAACCGCGAATAATGGAAATGTTGTTGCATTACGTAGGCACACTTATGATATGGCCCATGGAAATGTGAGTTTTTTTACATATTGAAACATTTCCAAGAATAGACCAATCATTTACAATTTCACGTACTTGAGGAATGTTTATTTCATGTAGTAACATTCTATGTTAGTGAAGTTAAGGTTAGGGTAATGTGTAGCTAAACTGAAGTAGTATGGCCGTTATAGTCAATTGACTAATAAAACATAGAGTGCTTTTCAAGAGCTTCTCACCCTATAACTAAAATAAAGATGGTTGGTCAAAATAGTCCATTGACTAATAAAACATAGAATGCTTTTCAAGAGCTTCTCACCCCATAACTAAAATAAAGATGGTTGGTCATTATAGTCCATTGACTAATAAAACATAGAATGCTTTTCTAGAGCTTCTCACCCCTATAACTAAAATAAAGATGGTTGGTCATTGTAGTCCATTGACTGAGTAAACAGAACAAGGTGCATTGCTAGAGAGAAACTAAGGAAATTTTGATGGCCAAAAAGTGGAAAACATTTGAATGGCGGAGTGAACTAACAGATCTGATTCCAACTAAACATGCATTTCACATGCTGTAGAGGATACGGACGCATTTTACATGCTGTAGAGGATACTGAAGTATTTCAAATGCTGTAGAGGATACTGAAGCATTTCAGATGCTGTAGAGGATACTGAAGCATTTCACATGCTGTAGAGGATACTGAAGCATGTCACATGCTGTAGAGGATACTGAAGCATTTCACATGCTGTAGAGGATACTGAAGCATTTCAGATGCTGTAGAGGATACTGAAGCATTTCACATGCTGTAGAGGATACTGAAGCATTTCACATGCTGTAGAGGATACTGAAGCATTTCACATGCTGTAGAGGATACTGAAGCATTTCACATGCTGTAGAGGATACTAAAGCATTTCAGATGCTGTAGAGGATACTGAAGCATTTCACATGCTGTAGAGGATACTGAAGCATTTCACATGCTGTAGAGGATACTGAAGCATTTCACATGCTGTAGAGGATACTGAAGCATTTCACATGCTGTAGAGGATACTGAAGCATTTCACATGCTGTAGAGGATACTGAAGCATTTCACATGCTGTAGAGGATACTGAAGACAATAATTTCCTGAATCAAGAAGTCCAGGAACTGAAGATGGCTTCATTCAATACAGGCCTGACAGTGCATCACCAGGGAAGATACCCAGCGTCTAGTGATGTCGATGCAATACCAACTTCAAGCTGTTATTGCATTGTTGGGACTAATTCTATATGAGCATTTTGTTAAATAATTTAAAGCAGTTTAGACTAGTATTACTCAGTTGAGAGTGTTATAGCAGAGGTAGATGCAAAACATGGAGGCCTGTGGCTTATTGTTGTAAGTGCTAATTAAAATTCTGTGAAATGAACACAGGCCAAAATCTGTGGCAGTTTCACGGAAAAGTCCACGATTGGCGCATTGCGCACCATCCCCAACCTACAAACTTACAAAATCTACGCTATTTACACTCTGCTATGTCATGCTGCGATTCTGTAAAACTGCCACAGAGTTTGAAGTTAAATATCCGTGGTAGTATCAATTTCTGAGAGATCACGTTTGGGAGGAAGGGTTTTTATAGATTTATTGATTATTCATTAATCAATACATGCTTTTTTCACAAAACCAAAGCTTAAACAACAAGGCCAGCATGTAGTAGAATGAGTTGCATCAAGAATGATGTGTCTGTGACAATTTTCGACAAATTATTGAAGAAATTGTGAAAATAATCACTTTTCATTGATTTATTGATCATCCATTAATCAATAACGTTTTTTTTTCACAAACCAAAGCTTGAACAACAAGGCCAGCAAATGGTGGAATGGTAAACATCAAGAATTATGTATCTGTGACAATTTTTGGCAAAGTTATTGAAGAAATAGATAAAATAATCACTTTTCATTGATTAATTAATGATCTATTAATCAATAACTGATTTTTCACAAACCAAAGCTTGAACAACAAGGTCAGCATGTAGTAGAATGGTATGCATCAATAGTGATGCGTCTGTGACAATTTTTGGCAAAGTTATTGAAGAAAGAGTGAAAATAATCACTTTTCATTTATTTATTGATCATCCAATAATCAATAACTTCTTTTTTCACAAAACAAAGCTTGAACAACAAGGCCAACATGTAGTAGAATGGTCTACATCAAGAATGATGTGTCTGTGACAATGTTTGGCAAAGTTATTGAAGAAATAGTGAAAATAATCACTTTTCATTGATTTATTGATGATCTATTAATCAATAATTACTTTTTTCACAAAACAAAGCTTGAACAACAAAGCCAGCATGTAGTAGAATGGTATACATCAAAAATGATGTGTCTGTGATAAATTTTGGCAAAGTTATTAAAGAAAAAGTGAAAATTAACATTTTTCGTTGATTTATTTATTATCTATTAATCAATAACTACTTTTTTCACAAACCAAAGCTTGAACAACAAAGCCAGCATGTAGTAGAATGGTATGCATCAAGAATGATGTATTTGTGACCATTTTTGGCAAAGTTATTGAAGAAATAGTGAAAATAATCACTTTTCATTAATTTATTGATCATCCATTTATCAATAACTGCTTTTTTCACAAACCAAAGCTTGAACAACAAGGCCAGCATGTAGTAGAGTGGTAAACATCAAGAATGATGTGTCTGTGACCATTTTTGGCAAAGTTTTTGAAGAAATAGTGAAAATAATCACTTTTCATTGATTTATTGATGATCTATTAGCCAATAACTACTTTTTTCACAAACCAAAGCTTGAACAACAAGGTCAGCGTGTAGTAGAATGGTATGCATCAATAGTGATGCGTCTGTGACAATTTTTGGCAAAGTTATTGAAGAAAGAGTGAAAATATTCACTTTTCATTGATTTATTGATGATCTATTAATCAATAACTACTTTTTTTCACAAACCAAAGCTTGAACAACAAAGCCAGCATGTAGTAGAATGGTATAGATCAAAAATGATGTATCTGTGACAATTTTTGGCAAAGTTATTGAAGAAATAGTGAAAATAATCACTTTTCATTGATTTATTGATCATCCATTAATCAATAACGTTTTTTTTTTCACAAACCAAAGCTTGAACAACAAGGCCAGCAAATAGTGGAATGGTATACATCAAGAATTATGTATCTGTGACAATTTCTGGCAAAGTTATTGAAGAAATAGTTAAAATAATCCCTTTTCATTGATATATTAATGATCTATTAATCATTAACTACTTTTTTCACAAACCAAAGCTTGAACAACAAGGCCAGCATGTAGTAGAGTAGTAAACATAAAGAATGATGTGTCTGTGACTATTTTTGGCAAAGTTATTGAAGAAAGAGTGAAAATAATCCCTTTTCATTGATATATTAATGATCTATTAATCATTAACTACTTTTTTCACAAATCAAAGCTTGAACAACAAGGCCAGCATGTAGTAGAATGGTATACATCAAGAATGATGTGTCTGTGATAATTTTTGGCAAAGTTATTGAAGAAATAGTCGAAATATTCACTTTTCATTGATTTATTGATGATCTATTATCAATAACTGTTTTTTTTTCACAAACCAAAGCTTGATGAACAAAGCGACCATGTACTTGAGTGGTATGCATCGAGACTGAAAAAAGTTTTTTTTTTTTTTCTGAAAAAAGGTGTTTACTCTTTTACCCCGGTCCCTAAATATGGCAGGGAGCCTAAACGGAGGTACGAATGTGAATGTCTGTTGAATCTCGAATGTGAAACTGATTTCACCTCGGTGTTCCCCACCTCCAGTAGAGTTCCAGGGCTGAAGACATGCCAAGGAGTCTAAACCAACTCCTTTAATGAGAGTTTATGTTGGTTTTTCCTTCAATTTCTCACCGGTCTGTAATTCTAACCCATTCCGTCATGCAACAAGCAACAATACATTTTTGACACTTTCAAGAGACACAAAAACCTCGACTTTCAGAGTAAAATTTTATCCAACTCATTCAAGTCTTTATTATTAAGGACCATAAATAGGCAGACATCAGATGTGAAATACTGGTGTTTATTTGTTGGCACATTTATATTACAATCTTCTGTCTTCTCACCGGTTTATTCCACAGTCTCAAATGACAAAGAGAAAAAGAAAATTCCAGTGACATACAGCTTGGAGAAAATAATTACACATAGGTAAATTCAAGGCTGAGACAAAGGCCTGCACACAATGTAATCTTTTAGTTACTCCAAATATCATTCTTCACTAAATCACATCTGATGACAATTATGCCTAATCAATTTGTTCAGATGAAGTAACGCCCCATCTACGGGACAAATGAGTCAGTGGCATTGCATTCACAATGTTATATAATATATACAGCTGAAAATGTTCAGCGATGCAAATTGTTTCACATACTGACTGACCACTAGGTGGTGCTAATAATTTCCCAGAAGTCATGTGATTTTAACATTTCCCAGAGGTCATGTGATTTTATCTGAATTTAGTTGATACTATAATTGGCAAAATTTCTATTCTCAGAACTTAAGTATTAGGTAATTGGCCAGTTGTTTGTTTAAGTTCTGGATTCATACATATTGGAAGATTAAAAAAAATAAATGTTGAATGTGGGAGCATTTAATGCACAGCACGTTCCACATGAGATTACTAGACCACTTCTGCCTGTCCATCCTCTCATTGCCTGCAGGTCAAAAAATTGAGACATGGAGAAACCATGAAGAAAAACATCTCCTTGAAAGAAATTAGCCCCCATAATGTCAAGTTTTACATGACTCTGAGATGAACAGAGGTTTCATTCAAGCCTTTTATAATAATGCATTTATCCATCCATCCTCCCTTTGTCATTTCCTTTAGGATTTTACTATTTAAAATCTATTTTTTATCTATTTTATAATCTATTTTTTCATCAAATTTATATTCTATTGCTTATATTAACAAAAGGAGTTCAGAGAGCTGTGAGAGGGAATACATGATACATGTAATTAATACTGAATAAATCCTCATGTTAAGGCTATCAGGAAGGCTCTTGCTATTTAAGTGCCACTTTAGTTTGTGTGTACAAATCATTTTGTCCAGAGAATCAGCATAAAGAACAAACAAAATAAAATAAAAAAGTTGTCATTCATTGGCTGTTATGGCCTATGTCCAGTGTGGATATCCACATTCATTTGACAATGCTGGCATTTTGCCCTCGCTCATACCCATTTTCATTTGAATATTTCCACTTTGTCAGTCACACAAATTTTCCAAAGAAAATGTAAAGACAATGTTAGTTTTTTTAGGAATGCAGACTCCAGAATTCAATAATAGGCTACATGTACGCTGCTATATGTTGCTGACTGGATATTTTGGAAATGATCTGGTTTCTTAGACTGTTCCAGACTTTGCCCCCCCCCCACCACCACCACCACCACCACCCCCACCTATTCAAGCAGCTCAGTAATCAAAGCAATAAACCCAGGTTCAAAGTCTCATACTTTCGTCAGAGGAAATTACTATCGCATTCATATTGATATCAGTAATCCACTCACCAATGTAGTTACTCTTATACAAAATATATCCAGTGCCATTTAGAGATTAAGAATACACCATAGACTGATATTTTGGGAGAACTCATGGTACTCAGTATGGAGGTCAAATGATCAACAACTGAATGTCAGAAGAGATCATTGTAAGATGAAGTGCTCAGAATGCATGTGTTGGTTCTGTCCAGAGATTGGGATTATTACGTCACAGCTTAGTGGTATGGTGGACTAGTGGTTTGGAAAACACTCCTTGTTAAATATCAGAGGTCCTTGTTGAATATCTGAGGCAATGTCATCTGCTTATTAAGCCTCAACATGTACTGTGTATCGAAGCAACGTGTCAAGAGAACCTTAATGCCAACAGAACCTTAACGCCAACACCGCCTTTTGATTGTGAATTGGAGCCAACTCTACAGCCATGGTTGAGCAACATATAGCACTCAGATTGTGTCAGAGGAAAGTTGTTTTCCATGTGTGTCATTTGTACTCTTACCTTTGATCTATACAGAAAGTAACAATTTACAATGAAATGTCCTCCATGCTATCTACAGGCCTCCAGTTTCACAGTATTGAGTCAGCTGCTCCATGCCACATCCAAGGCAGTTATCGCAGGTTGGCTACAGAGACTTTTGCCAGACATTTAAGAAAAAAAAACTAGTATCCAAAAGCATTTTTACATGTTAAAAACGAGGTCTCAAACTGTACAAGTCTTGTTTGTTCTGCATCTTGCCAAAGACAGCATTTTAGATTCTGTGTCATAACAATGTAAAGCAGGGATTTGAGTGTTTGTGGATGCAGATTCAATGCTATATAAATATAAAAAAGTCCTTACTGAAAGTTCCCTCTGAAAACAAATATCTAAAATCCATGTATACTACTGCTTGTTTAAAGTGGAAACAAAATGTTATGAACACAATGCAAACATCTGCTATAAATTGAGGTTAAAATGTAGGGGAAAGAATCTGAAAACCAGATTGAAATGGGTGATATGTATGGGGTGAAGGCAATTGTCATTTTGTTGATGGGACTTCAATTACACTTGTACTTTCACCATAGTTTTGGAAAAAATAAAAGGGACTGTTACAGGACTGTTAAAGTAGGTAAAGACACTATGGACAAAGAAATGTTCTTCGTTCTACATATTTTAGTTGAGTAGACATTGCTTATATATTTGTTTCTAAATAATTGAATTTCTAGTTGAGGGACAATGTATACCTTTCAATCTGGTCATAAATCCATGGAAAAGGGCCTCGACTTTCGGTTGAAACCTGCGAAATATTAACACAAAGAGCCACAATGCAAAGCTAAATGTAGGGAATTCAAAGACTTATTACCCCAATGAGTATCTGCTGCACATTCAGAATCTGTATCGGGTCACTCCAATGTGTATCACAAAACATAGCAGTGCTCATGCAAATCAAGACACTTCCACAATTCTGTCCATTCAGATACAAAGAACATTTCCAATCCTTAAAAAAGAGGGAAAACACGCTCTTGGGCACATTCGTACACAGAAAACAACCAAAAGAGGAGACATTAAAAAAGACCACAGAAAGCCTCGAGCTTAAGCACTAAGCATACACTTTTACATCACAATAGTAAAAAGTAGTTCTTGCTGCATTCAATTAACACCACGCTAAGGGTGCGTTAAGGTAGTAGAGTGAGGGAAGCCAGCGAGTGAGGGGACACTTCATGCAATTCTCAATTAAATGAAGAGAAAAAAAAAATAGGGATCAAAAATGACATTTACATTTACAAAGTGTTTCAGAATCTTCACCCGACACCTGTCAAGTCTGCGCCACAATTCTGGCACAAAAGAGTTGGCAAGGCAAACTGTGTTGATATGAGACAAAAACAAGGACAAAAACAGGGGGGGAGGATCAGACATACGAGGGACAGTGTTGATAAGAGCTCCTGAACTCATGTCAGCGTTGTGTTTTAGTTATCTGATACCCGACACAGAGCTCTGGTTGATGTTATACGTGGGGGAGAGGTCTTCTCCTATTGTGGTCACCAGGGGCGTCCCGTTGCTGGTCAGACAACCCTCTTTTAGAGGCTTGAAGTAGGTGGCCTGCACAGGCTTGTGACACTGCAACACTTTTATGGCATCGTCTATTTTAAACCAGTCCCTTTTTCTCCCTGTTGAATGAATTAAGAGCAGAAATATTTGTAGAAGAAGTAATTACGTAAAATCACATTTTCCATTGCAAAGCTTATCATCATTCCTTTTAACGTTTGACCAACAAATGAGAAAGAAAAATGTGTCGAGTCCATAGGGTTCTAAATATATTGGTGAAACTCTTCACCTCGGGTGATGAATTTAAAATGAGTTCTACAATGAGATGTGTCTAAGATGTGCTACTCTCCAGCTGTGTATTTATCTTGGAGAGGTCAATGATCAACTATGTAGATTTTTCCTTCCTGCCCCTAGCGTGTAATTCTCCGCTCTCCCTCTGAATTCAATAAATTGAGTGTAATCAGATTGAAATAAAAGCCACTGACCAATGTTGAGCGAGTCCTCCCAATCCTCCAGGACCTCCGTTACCACCAGAACATACACATAGGTTCTGTGTTTCCTCTCTTTGTTCTGGAAGACATACATTTTTAATTTGGTATCTATTTCCTTAGAACCAAGTCAGAATTTCTCATTATTCTCAAACCCCCTCTAGCATGCATAACAGTGTCATAACAGAAACTTACCTCAAATATTCCAACTAGGCGACCTAAAGTACCCTTCACCCCTGCCTGTTGAGAAACAAATAAACAAGAAAGTGTATAAGAACACAATAACAAAAATGATGGACCTATGTCACTGTGGGAATGACTAATGAGCAATTTAGTGTGTTAGTGTGTGTAGTCTGTGTTTCAAAATGTCTGATGAGGTCTTTCATCAATCATCTATGATACAATTATCCTGCTATATAAAGTATAGAATGCATATACAGCCATGTCTCAGCTGGCCATAGTTCACACCATGCTCTTCATACACAACTCCAAGTGTGATAAAAAAAGGCATGTGGTTTTTGTGTACCCCCGAGACGTGAGGGGTGCTGGGCCAG
>JACXGM010011825.1:13898-24790 GCA_016801145.1 Umbra pygmaea
CACATAATAAAGTAGTGCGCTACACTTTGCTGATCCCGCTCCCCCACATAATAAAGCCTCTTAGTATCATCATGAGAATAACTCAGTAGGTTTGGGTACCGAAACCAGGTTCCACTATGGAACCGGTGGGAATCGGACAGGATTAGAACGCAAATTTTGGTTTCTCGTTTCGGTTCCACTTAATATGTTGACTGAAATATTTGCCCTTTGATGCTCTGAAACGGATGTTAACATATCACACTTTCTCTGTAGTCTACCCTTAACTAGCTACTGTAAACATAGGCTACTTTTAAAATGCCCTATTTTCCAGACTTTTATCCCGGCGTTTGCGAGTTCAAATCCAGATGGAAGCTTTGTGTGTGTTTCTTCTCCATTCCAGCGTGTTGCAAACGTGTTGCACATTATATATTTCTTTAGTAATATTAACCCTAATCCTAAACTTAACCCCAGTAACCACATGGCTAACCTTAACCGTGAATGTTAAAATATAATTTTGAACACTATGTAATGTGTGGAATGTTCTTACATCACCCGGCAAAATGAAACGTGCAGGTGCAACGTAATAGAACGACGAATATAGTTTAATAACAAAATGGGCAGCTGAAACGTAAAAACACCCTAAATATCTTGGCATACAACATTAATAATGCTTTCAAAATAGTTTCCTGAGAACGTAATTTGGGAGAGCTTTTGGAGATATACGTAAGTGCAATGGAATAAGTCAGGAGAGGTGTTGTATCTGGCCAGAGAAGACAAATATGGTAATTTTTCTGCAAAAGAAATGCTAAACTTTGAAGCTGGTTTAGTTAGCATACCAACTTAACATTTATGTTGTTGTTACTTGTTAATAGTGTAACTGTTATTTATTGTTAAATTATTGTAGTTGTGTGTTAGGTGACTTAGGTTTACTTAATATATATTTCAGTAGGCTACTTTAAAACGTTAATATATTGTTAAATTTGAAATATGTTCAATAAAAAAAATGTAATGTCATATTTCAGTTTTTCAAGAATCATTTAGGAATTGGAATCATTTTAAAAATACCAGTTCGGTATTTCACCAGCACTCTAGTGTGACAACAGGGTTATCCTAAATTTAGAATACTCAAAAGAACCCAAAAATATAAATACCCCAAAAAACACAAAAATAACCAAACGTTCCCAAAATAACAATTAATACCCAAAAGAACACAGAAATACATAAAGGTTTGCACAAATAAACAGAACAAAATACAGTTGTAATAAAAGTTATTTAACCCCCATTGCAAATCAGGTTTATTGTAAAAATGTACAGACTGTCAGCTGTTTTGCAATGAACAAATCAAACAAAAGCTATTGAAATAGCTTAACATAATGAATGCTTCAAGAGTTTTCCCCAAAACCAACTGACAATACAACTCATAATGGCTTCTGCAGTCTTAAAATTATTCATCCCCTTGAATAAAATTGCTAACAGGGGGTCACAACAGCACAAATATGCAAAACAGGTGTTGTCTCAAGCACACCTGATGCAACTAATCAAGGGCTTCATTAGTTGCACTAGGTGTGCTTGAGCTGGAAAAAATGAAATACCTGAACTGGCTAGTGGTTTGTTGGGTGTCACATTGGACTGAGTGGGAGAAACATGGCTAAAGAATGATCCAAAAGTTAAGAGACACGATTGTCGCCCTTCAAAAACAAAGAATTTGATACAAAAAGATAGCGAAGGGACTGAATGTTCCCAGAGACATTGTTCAAAGCATAGTTTGCAAGTTAAAAGGGAACAGTGGTTACACTACCTGGACGGGGCAGAAAAAGGAAGCTATCAACAGCTGACAACCAGATTTCTGAGATGGCAGGTTGTTAAATGACTGGAAAAAACCTGCAGCAGGAATTGGTGGCAACAGGTACTAAGGTTTCAGGTACTAAGGTTTCAGTAAGCACAGTAACGCACATACTAAACACAGAAGGTTTCCATGCCAGAACTACAAGACGTACACCAGTACTGACCCAAAAGCCCAAGAAAAGTCACTCTGTGGAGCGATGAAACAAGAATGGAGAATTCATCAAAAACTGTCCCTTGTCTAATTTGCTTAAATCCTTGTTCTTGCCCAATATTCCTGCATATTCATTTTGCTCCCAAAGTTGATACAAGCAGGAAAAATAGGCAAGCATAAGTGTTGGAGTGACTTTGACATGGGCCAAATTGTGATGGCTAGACAACTGGGTCAGAGCATCTCCAAAACTGCAGCTCTTGTATGGTGTTCTCAGTCTGCAGTAGTCAGTAGGGATGCACCGAATATTTGGCCACCAACATTGTTTTTGAATGACTTATTACCGAAACAATACGGACGAAATGTTGTGATGACACAAACAGAAACCGCAACCTGCACGTGCTTGTCTGAAGCATAGATTGTATAATTGTGTGTCAGACTGGAAGAAAGAACCCGTCTGATGTCGCATTCACTCATTGTTGGCTATATAGACCAAATAAGATCGAAAATTGTCAAAATTGATATTTTTTACGTTTTGTATAGGTTACACACTTAACTTAAAAATAACAATGATTACTTGTGAAAAACATTTAATTTCAGTGGTTTTTGGACTATGTTAGCTAGCCAGATTTTTAAAGGGATACTTCACCCTACAGCTATCTGGAGGTGCTAGTAGCTTCTTCCAGACATTTGTAGAACAGTGAGATTTAGCACGTAGATCCCTTTTATATAACTGAAATATACTATCGATTTTTCTCTGATATATTGAAAAAGAACAGACGTGTATGACATAAATCATCTATGGTAACGTTTGTAAATGGTATACTATAAAACTGATTCACTGTTGAGTGCTGCAGCAGACACACAAAAAACTGATTAGTGAAGTCAGCCTGTATTTAACTTGCTAAAAGTTATTAATCTAGCCTTGTATTTTAAACTGACATTTACATTCACAACGTGATCATGAACAAAAGGATTTCCATTTATGCTACATCAAAATACAGTCCCATTTTTAGAAGAGGGTTAAGCCAATGCGTCGAAGTGCTTATCAGTTTTAGCTGGCAAGTTATGAGAATAGGCTATGATAAAAATATATAAAAATCATTGCAGTAATGTCATGAAGGATTTGATTTTAAGCAGCGATGGATATCCTGTAACTTGTATCCATCTTTAATTGGAAGCGAGAGGCTCTGATTCCGAGAGTAGCAAGCAAGCCCTCCTCACATTTTCCCCTTCTTTGCGCTGCTGTTTGAACTTGACGTTTTGTCAAGCAACAACGAGTAGATGATAGAGTAGCTTGTTGACAGTTTAAATGTCATTAATATGGTCACTGTTGCCAACAGTTGATTTATCTGTATTAATAGATTACTAAACAAGTAGTCATTTACTGTACGAATCAATTGACAGCCAATTCCACATTGGTGATGTTTTTTTTTTTTTTGCATAATAATTTTATAATAATTTTAATTGAATGCAACCAATATCTGCAGGTAATGTTTAAAAAATAGTTCATAGATAAATAATCTGTTTGAAACAGTCGAGTTGTGTAGGTAAACCTCATGCATCACAATAGCATTAGAATGAAACAGAATGGAATCTTTGAATGCAGTTTTCTCCCTTATCACTTTTTGATGCATGTCAACTTTAAAATGATGTGACTTCAGTTGTGATAAAGGTATCTGAGTGATTCAAACAGAATTGTTTTAAGGAACGTTTGTAGTTTCCAAAGATGTATTCAGCACAGAAAGTCAAGTGTTTTCCCAGTCTGCCACACAATTACTGGTTGTATGTGTGATGTCATAATTTCTTTCGGTGTTTCGGCCTTGTTTTCCTCTTTTTCGGTTTTCGGTTTCGGCCAAGAATTTTCATTTCGGTGCATCCCTAGTAGTCAGTACCTATCAAAAAGTGGGCGGCCAAAGCTCACTGGTGCACGTGGCAAGTGAAGGCTGGCCCATGTGGTTCGATCCAACAGACTAGCTCTGTAGCTCAAATTGCTGAAAAAGTTCATGCTGGTTCTGATAGAAAGGTGTCAGAACACAGTGCATCATAGTTTGTTGCGTAGGGGGCTTCTATTTTGGCAGCAAAAGGGAAACCTACACAATTAGGCATAATGTTATGGCTGATCGGTCTATAGTGATAGAAATGATCCTCTGCCTAATACATTCAGTATTGCACCAACAACTTCAAGGAAGAAGGCTAGTATTTTCCAGAAGCTTACAGGAACAGCCATCAGATCCAGGCTGGCCCTGCATTGTTAGAACCCATATCCCCCAAAATGCCACCAGGAGTTCACTCCAGGGACAATGCCACCTCTGCACCACACCGCTTTGATGTTCTGTTGATCCAATAATACATGTACAGTGCCCTCCACATATATTGGCACCTTGCAAGATCAAAACAGTCAAAACAGGAAGCAAAACAGTCTGTTAAGAAGTCTTTATTGTTTATACTCTTAAACTTTTATTCTAATATTTTTTATCTTTTACCAGATTTTACTCTGTGGACTCGCACATCCAATATGGTTCACTCAAGCAGAAAGTCTAGACAAAAATTCTAATGTGACAGATGGAATGCAATGTCTGATCTTTTATCTTGTTTGTGCCAAAAAGGTTCCGAAGTTGCCAAAAAAAGTTGCTAGAGCACAAATCAAGGAAACCATATTTAAATACATAACCTCATATTGCTGGCGAAATGCACTGTGGAAGCTCTGGGCTAATCAACGTGAAGGACTTTAACCCTGTTCTACAAGTGGCCACTCCAAATACTGTAGACTAAAATATTAGGCTAAGAGGAGCTAACAAAAATCACTAGTTTTATTATACATTGTTCAATCTACCGGTATGAAAGCCAAATTAAATCTAATTTGTTTTATGAAATTACATGAAAACCGGAAAGGCCTAAGTATAAAATGTATAATACTTCAAAAACATAAATGAAGAAAAACATGGTTTTATTGGATAGAGAATTGACAAGCAATATCTGATTTTGCCTTATTTAACAATCAAACAAAAGACCAAGCAAATCGGGAAAATTCAAAACATAATGTAGATAATTTAACTAATGTTAGAATAATAACAGGTATTTTTGTGTTCATTTGGGTATTTTAATGTTCATTTGGGCATTTATTGGTTCTTTTAGGTAGGTGTGTGTTCTTTTGTGTTCTTTGTGTACTTTCGTGTTATTTGATATTGTTTTGTTTTCCTTTGGGGGTTTTTGTGTTCTTTGTTTTTTTTAGGTTCTTCTGAGTACCTTGGGGTTCTTTTCTGTTCTTGTGGTTATATTTGTGGGTTCGTTTGTGTATATAAGTACTGGGGATAAGGTCACAGTTTAAGATACCAAATCACACAAATTCATGAAATTGATAGTCAAGGAAATTAAATCAAGACTTTTCTGCTACAAAAATTATAATAATGGTCAATGTATTTTAACCTGAGAGAACCTTGAAATTGTCACAAGTTTTCAAACAAAACCGTTATTGGTCAACTTTAATGCCTTTTTATTTAATTTGTGTTTCATTCAACAAGGCACTTTCTCAATATTGCTTTGTTCTTCAAATGGCATCTTTCCTTCCACCCTGAAGTGCCAATCGAGCAGCAGAAGGAGCAGGTATGTTAAGATACATGCAGGATTATTTCAATACAAGATATTTCAATACAAGTTATTATACAAAATATTGGCAACAAATAGAAATCTATACTGGCAACAAATAGAAATCTATACAAGTGGGGAATACAATCTTCCCAATTCTGCAGAGTTTGCTCTGAGGAAGCAGAATCTATAGATCATCTTTTTTGGTACTGTCCTTATGTTGCATGTTTTTGGTCACAGGTACAAGAATGGATGAATAAATGCAATATTTGTTTTGAATTAACGTTACAAATAGCAATACTTGGAGACTTAAAATGTAGTCAGGCAATTAATAATATGATAATTATTTTAGCGAAAATATTTATCTTTAATTCCAAATTGGTGGAGTCATTGAAAATAGAAAGGTTTCATAATTATGTGAAGCATCACAGTAGAGTAGAAATTTATATGGCAAATAGAAACCCCATATGGCTTTGGTTAAAAGATAGATGGACGGTGTTGGGTGTGGATGAGGTGTGAAACAAGTGAAACTGGGATCTGTAAAACGCATAAGATTTGTAAATATTGTAAAAATAATACAAAATGTATAAGCTAGAGCTAAATATTAAAATGGCACAATGTAATTGGTCTCAACATTTGGTCAAGGTTAGGTAAAGGTTAGGACGGGTGTAAAATGTAGATAGCAATAATATAAAACAAAAAAAAGTGGGATTGGAAATGATGCACATTTTAGAATAAAGACAATCCCGTTGTCAAATACTGAAGCTGACCCCCCCCCCCCCAAAAAAAAAGATACATGCAGGAAATGGACATAATGTGTCCTACTTTTCTACTAAATAATGGAATTAAAAAAGAAAACAAAAACAATACTATGCCATAAAATTGAAGTGACTTGTTGTCTTTCCCATTTCCAATATAGAGTTCCCCAATTACTTTTAGTTTGTCAGCCTGGACAGAGTAGTTGAGCTCTGCGCCAAGATCCCACTGCAAGCTGTCCATGATGGAACTTCATCATCCTCAAAGTATAAAAATATTACATGGTATCTTCAAGCCCTACAGAGGCCTATACTACTAAGCAAATTCAACATGCCCTGGATTTCTTTTCATGAGCTGGCTTCACTAAACCTAACAACTGCAATCTAGGTAAAAGATGTCACGGCGGTGGCTATCAATGACCAAATATGTCCCAATCTAGTGAGAACAGCCCTAAATCACATTAAATACGTAGGGAACTTTTTTGTAAAACCGAAATATGTCAAATATGAACGTATGAGAGGGTCAATTACGTTTGTAGGGAACTAAATTGAACACTTGAATAACGTTCAATATGAACATTAGAAGATCATGACGTAGCATGTAAATAGCATAGTTTTTGCTAGGGCGGATGTCGGGGATGGTGGACGGGCGTATAAATCCGCGACTTGCATGCCAGTGTTCGCGAGTTCAAATCCAGACCGGCACTGTGTGTTTTGTTCTACATTTCTTGCGTCATGCAGACACGCGATTGTCGGTTTTTGTTATGTTAACCCTAACCTTAATTCTAACCTTAACCTCAGTAACGTCATATCTAACCTTAACCGTTAGTAACCTCATTCCTAACCTTAACCTTTAGTATCCTCCTACCTAACCTTAACTGTGAATGTTGCTATATCATTTCGAACGCTATGGAATGTATGGAACGTTCTCGCATAAATCCGCTAAACGAAATGTACCGGAGCAACGTAATTCAAGTACAACTATAGCCTAATAACAAAACGTGCAGTTCAAACGTAAAAACACCCTAAATAGGTTGGCATAGAACGTAATTTAGGTTTTCAAAATATTTTCCTGAGAACGTAATTTGGGAGAAATTCTGAGATTTACGTTTGAGTGAGAAGCGCATTCACATAAAAGGGGCAATTTGTGCACCATATAACCAATCACAGACATGGACGAGTTTATGAGACACATATTTCGCTCACAAGTAGTAAACAATAATACTAAGAGTATAAAAAAATAATAAAAACGTTAAGCAGAAAAGAAAGCTTTATATGCATATTATATGAATATTATATGCATATTAATAAATGCATCAGTTAAGGCTCATTGATATCACTGCCCCGTCATTAAGCAAAACTAGATTAACAATAATTACAATTGTGTATTCCATTAAACCAATGTGTTGCTTAGATGAATGCCATATTATTTCGGTTGCAACCCTGACAGTGTTAAATGGTCGAGGGAGAAAAATAAAAAATGTGCAGGGTGTGTCAAATAATCAATTTTAAAATACTGGGTTGTTCAACAAAAATGAGTGTACTGTTCTACAGTGAAAGGTATCAAACACAGCATACATGAAACTACCAAACAAACACTACACTATGCATACAGTCTGTGAAACTGTAGGCACATGAATTTGATGTATGTTGCCAGTGCTCACGTCAAGAATTTGACAAAGATACCATACTTCAATCCCTCCGCTGAGAAACTATCTTTCATAAAGATACTCAGAGAAAGCCAATGGCGACTCCTAGAATGGTGACACATTTTTCAATTGATAATTGATTGGTAAGTAGGCAGTGCTTTTATCCAGGTTAATCTGTTATCCTGACTATAACCTGCTACGGAGCAGGTTAGGTTCGCAGCACAAGTTACCATGGCGATGTAACCCGGTAACAGGTAAACCACCTTCATGATACTGTACACCCAGGGTTAAACCCACAGGGCTAGCATCCGGTTTGGCAAAGTAATGCAAATGCGGAAGTGCCTTAAACCTGCATTCTATCTGAATTCCAGCTGGGGGCGACACATGCAGTTGCAAAAGAAGGTCAGTATCTGTAGAAATCTATGAGAAAGTGACCCAATTCTCACTTGATTTATTACCTCAGGAAACATTTTCATAATGAGCTTATGGTCTAAATCGCTAGTTTTTAGTGTTCTGCAATACAGAATGATGTTCATTTTTTTAATTATGGTCTTGTTGATTTTAAAATGGCGATAAATCAGGGGGTGTTTTAGGGCGTAGGGTAGTGACTGGTAAGTAACGTTACATATTGTTTTAATACAGTTTTTCATTAGCGAACCATTTTGTTAGACACCCTCTCGTCAAAAATGGTCTCATCTGCAACCAAGAGGACTGCGCCGTTAACGGCAAACTCAATGACTCAAATCAGATCTCCACAAACCAATGGGTGACGTCATACATGTTCCGTCCAGTAGTATATACAGTCAATGGTTAAACCTGAAGTTAGCTCACTAACCCTAAATCTTGCTTCGTAGTATGGGCCTCTGGTCTGCCTTTAAACTACTGGTAGGTCCAAAAGACACTGGTTAAATCAATGTAATTTAATTTAAAATGTATATTGAATTCAACACTCCACAGGATGTAGAATTTGGAACTTTTCAAAGTTTAAATATAGCGTTAAGTTTGGCAGCAATCTGGATGCATTTTATAACTAAGTTGGTTGATGAAGCTTTCTAGGTTAATTATGCTATTTTAATCCTAGTAGGATTCAAACGTAGGACTCCAACTCAGTCACCTATCACATTGCCATCAAAATGTATAGGAAAATATTTGAACTATTACAACAGCGCAATGAGAAGCCTTAATGACTAGCTGCCCTCGAAATGAAACTGAGAGGTGCAAGAAAACCTTACTAATCCTACAAACTGGGAACTTCTGGAAGCCAGTTGCTTATAAAATACAAGTAGGTAGTTAAAATATTAGTAGTAAAACTGGAGCTGTGTTCGTCTAAATCCACATTACCTTGCTCACATTACACAGAACCACAATCAACTTTCTATTTCTGAACCCGGCCTATATTGCCGAATATGACATTTTGTAGCTTTTACGTACACACGTCAACAATGGAAGATCAACTGGCAAGCCAAAATCTTACCAGAAAAGTCCCAATCTACAAAGCAGTGATCAATAGCAGGCAGAGGAGATTATATTAGCAAATCGTGTGGAGGACTGGACTACAGTGAGACTAATCTCTTATCGATCGTATAATTTAAGAGGCCAGTAAATCAGGTGGTGGTGAAATCGAATTCCCTCTATGACTCTTGGACCATTTATGAGATGCTATTCAAGATGCTATACAACTCCTCAACCAGACAACACCTATTTCACTTGAGTCAAGAATGGACTTCGGGTGAAGTTAAATGTCATCACGAAAAATATGAAAATATATATCATGATGCAACAATACTGGGAAGGAATACCTCCTTGTATCAATATTTTGCAGAATAAAAATATACCAAACTTTACTTTGATATGATCTGAGGCAATATATATATATAATTGAACAGATGGTTAATCAACATTCTGAGAATGTTTTACAGTTAAGTATTTCCAGGAATCAAATGTTGTAGCCTAAATGCTCTAAAAGTTTCAGTTTAATCTTGAAAGTATACTTTCTCAGAAAGCCATGTTATCCGCTTATCTTCTGGAACCTAAGCCTTAGGCTAGCTGGAAAACTACTTGGCAACAGAGAAACCCTCAAATGTTTATTTGCACATTACAAATATATTCATCCCGCACCTATTTCAATAACGGTCCTATATAAGCAAGACAAAACTGAGATTGTGTTGTGCTTACTTCCGATGGATCGACCTCAAGAGGTACGTTTGAGTGTAAACTGTGCTGAGATGGGCAGTAAAGAGTAAACCATGTGTCCCAGAGGGATCGATTTACTGAATGAGCACTGTGCTAAGTCCAAACTAATTGCACTATATTTTATCAGGTATACAATAAAATTGAAAACAGATAATTAATACAAATTGTATATGGGCATTCACCAGACATCCAAGTCTTGTGCCGGCCAACGTGGTTAAAGTAGACACTGGGATAGTGTCTCAAATTAAGGACTGGGTCCTAACAGGGTTTTGTCTACGTTTACCTGTATCAAATAACCAAGCCTTATAGTGACGACTATATTGTAAAGGAAAAGCGCTTATACTGTGCTGAGATGGGCAGTAAAAAGAGTAAACTGTGTCCCTGAGGGACCGATGGTGGAGGCAATAACACAAGTATGGTGAATGCTCTGTATAGTTTTTGACAGTTTGGGCATCAGAATTTGGTTTCCCAAAAGATTCAGTACCGTCAAATTGATTGGATAAGTGTTGAGAGGGGATATGCAGGAAAGAGATTTTTATTAGGGTTGCTAAATGTAGGAACTTCCCTTAATCGAGCATTGATAACGTTAACGATCAACCATCGATTAATCGTTATTGAAATGTAACGTAAAACAAACTATAGACATCTTATAGGACTCATATTACAGCTGAAACCGCAGTAAAACGTTACAAGGCAAAATGCGGTTCCTGATTATGCTAACAAAACAGCTCCTCT
>JACXGM010011826.1:0-24609 GCA_016801145.1 Umbra pygmaea
CCACACTCATCCCTAAACCAGTTACACTACATTCACACACACTCCTCATCCCTGGCTTCCACATTCATCCCTCCTCAGGCAGGATTCCTGTGCAATTAAACATTTAGTTTCCATGAATTATTAACAGCTTGTGCCGCGGCTAACCTCTAACAACCACTTACAGCTTCCCTTAGCACTGAGCACATCTAATTACGCCCCTGCTGGATCCTCCATGTCCCAGTGGGAGATAGGCCAGTCTGCTGCTCAGCCAAGCCCAGCAGCGAGCCTCAAAATCTGTTAGCCTTGGGTGAGCTGCTCCTGGGGGTGAAAAAAAGTCAACTTGGAGGTTGAAGATGATGGGGGTACAAGGTCAAGGCTGTTGTTAGCTACAGATCTAGAATCATCTTACTCTACTGCCTTATACAAAAGGGAGAATATCAGATCCCAGATCAGTGGTAAGTTGACAGAGATCACATTCTCATTGACAACAACGACCAGGGAAATCAGGGTTAGCCGCTTTGCTAAGGTCCAATAATTCCACCTTGACAGCTAGGGGATTCATTCTAGCAACCTTTGGGTGACTGGTCATGTGCTCTGACGGCTGCCAAAGACAGACCCCACAACAAGAAAGCGGAGAACCGGGGGGGGGGTCACCACCACCCGCTCACCACCACCCGCTTTGACCAACTGACATTCTATGATGTTTAGCCAACACAGCTAGGCGTGAAACACACAAACACACACAGGCTACGCAAACGCATGCACACACGTGAAAGCTCAGACGCGTACACGTACACACAGGCCAATAGAGCTGAGCCTGGGCATGGTGTCACAGTATGAGATGGACCAATGACACATGGTCACACAGCTGCAGGAGACTCCATGGGGGGGGGCGGGCTTACAGTACAGACGGCTGATTGGGGAAAAACACAAACACTCAAACACATTCTTTTCTTTAAACACCTACAGATAACATGGCTGATGATTTCCCAGCTGTTGATGGTTGTTTTCTTGCTTTACTATCTACACTGGGATCCTTAGTCCTCACACACACATGCCAATCACAGGAAACAGACTTATCTGTTCCACTACTGAGGGAGACCCAGGAACTGTTTGGTTAATAATCAGTCAATGTGACGTCTGGTTGTAAGCAGAGTATCTGCTCTGTGTCACACATCACTCTCAGCTGTCTTTATAGTGCTCTGAGAAAAGCAGTGCAATAAATAGGGCATAGCATCTCATTTTGGACCCAGATTCAATGCCTCCTGGTGAACTGCTCCAACTGAGGAATTTAGAACATAAAGTAGACACACATCTGAAGACAGAAGGAATGCAAATCTTTTGTTTGGGTTATCTACTGTCTTGTGTTTCAAAGATTACCTGTGCTGTGGCATGCATAGTTTCAGCATATGGTAACGACATTTGGCAACCAACACATTTTAACAATAAAACCTAAAGTTCCTCAAGACAATCAATGTTTCTAATCTCCAGAGCCCCGTCCAAGCAGCAGCCCCATCAATATTCCACTCAACCCTGAATTCAAAGCTCACACTGTGAGAGAGATGAAGAGACAGAGAGATACAGCCTCAGTGCACATGACCGTCACTGAGTTCCACATCCAAAACTCATAATGTATGGTGACATTAGAAACAAATGTATTATGCCCCTAAGATCATACAGACCTGTAAAGATTTAGAAACGTAAACATTGATAAAAATATGTATCAATGAGGCAAAATACTGAAATGCGCAATCACAGCTTCAAAAGGGCTAAGCTTTTGACATAAAACAAGGACAAACAACGGAGCGAGCACAAACAACATTGTAAACATAAACAACATCCATCCATTTATTCATTTTCTCTTGTCATTCTTCCTCATAACAATTTGATTTGTTTTCACATTTAATATATTCTGTATACCTTTATTTTCCACTTACTTTGGAAAATGTTTCCAATGCCAATAGCAAAAATAGAGACAGAGGGAGAAAGACAGAGACGACATGGACAGCCAGAGACAAATAGAGAGGTGGTGAGCGAAAAGAAAATAAGAGAGGTAGAAGAGAAGGATGAAAGAAAGGAGAAGAGAGAAAAACAGAGACGCCTCATTTACTGATTTATAGGGACTTCATACTAGAGGTTAAGTGAAGGTCATGAGTGTTGTTTTTTAGACAATAATAGATAAAGAGAAAAACAATACTACGACTAGGATACTGTTTAGATAAGACTACAATTAGGCTACATTCATTACCTCGATTGATGATAGAGGCGGACGACTTGCCACATGACCATGTCATTTTAAACAGATCAATGTGGAAAGTATTAGGCCTACTAACATTTGAGAGCTTGATCAATGATGAACCATTTATTCACCCAGTCAGATGTTTTTTTTAATTCCCAATGTCATCACTATACTTTCAACAACTATCTACAAGCACAACAGGGTTTCAATGGGACCATTTGTGCATCAAAATTGTTTCATTTACCCATTGCTACCATATCCCCCAAACCATTTCCGCATTCAATTTGATGCCTACTTTGGATAAGGCTGAGTGTTCACCAGCTGCAGAAGCATTTTGCACTATGCTGTTTGCTCTTTTTGGTGGCACTCATGTTCAGCCTTTTTTAAGTTGTGCATATGTGTCGCAGGGCTGCCAAATGTATGACAACTTGAAATCTTGAGTGCCTTAATAAAGAGGCAATCTTGAGTGCCTTAATAAAGATGATAGCCGTAGTGCATTGATCATCTACAACCACCACCAGAGATGCCCAATTGATATTACTATCCTAATTGGAGCAATATAAATATATTGTCATACCCTTGGTATAAGGTCTGATGTATAATGGCTTTCAGCCAATATATATTTGACCATAACATTTGGTTTAATTTCATTTGCTCTGTTATACCTACTGATTGGAATGACTTTGATAGCAACACTGTATCACTCCAAAATGTTGCTGCTCCGTTGCTCCCTCAGGGATGTAAGGTTATATTCATAACCAAATGTTAAGCAGGGTTAAGATAGGAGACCAAAACCTCTCAAGCAGAATGTCCTGTTGTGCTTCGATTTAACCTGTTTGAGCCCAGTTGTAAAAAGCTCCAGTTACATAGAAAAATTTACCATTTAGGATATGGGTGTTATTTTAGTAGCCAAACATGCAAGGCCATATTGGCATTCTCCCTATTTCCAATTTCATCCCTATAGAAAATAACTCAAAATAATTTTCTTTACTTGTTTCTTGGCCAGTGTTGCGGTGATCCATGCCAAAAATACGTTGATGAGACATATCACACCGTTACAGTGTAGTAACAGTTGCATGAACAGCAGCACATTAAACGGAACCTGAGGGCCTCCAGTTACATGAAAATACAGAAGATATTTTTCAATCATTCTAAAGCAGCGTAAATGGACATTGGAACTAAATTTGCCTTACATGGTCACGCGCGGTCTGTGTGCACACTGTAAGCTGTTTGGTTCACTTTTCGATGCTACCGTTATTCGACACACTATAATTGTAATGGCGTAATTTCAAACATGACAGTCATGACATATATACTGCTAAAACAATCAGTTTACCTGCATCTAAATATAGTCAGCTTTCGATCGGATATGCAATGAATTCCCTGGCTACTAGGTCGTCTTACCGGGTTGCGCCTATAACTCAAGTCGTCCCGCGCGCAGTCCGCTGTGTCTGGGGATGGCCGGGGCGACTGGGGGTCGCTCCATGCCGGCCGACCTGGTACAGGGTTTCCAATGGACAGGGCACCGAGAACTAGAAATTCTTGCCTCTGTTTCAGCAGATCCAACTCACACAGGCGGGCCAAACTCATCTCAAGTCGCTCTTTATTCCAACTGCGCTCCGCTGTCATTGGGAAAGTAAACGTTCGAAACATCGTTCTTGCTCAATCGTCCTCTGTCGAGTCTCAGCTTTCCGCCTTTATTTTCTGTTATTAATATCCAAGTAAGTCTAAACTGACATCATATTTGAGTTCATTGCAAAGTGACTTAAATCTCTTATTTTGATATCCATGTTTAAAGCGAAGTAGCGGCTGCAAGCTTTACAGCTGCGCAACACCACAGCCTGATTCGAACCCATCGGCACTACCGCTCACACTGTTGCTGCATTCCAATTCTGCAGCTGTCAATTGTACATTAGCATGCAAGGTTTTTCCGAGGGTCCATTGGTTACTCAGACCCCAGATTAGTTAATATTCATAAGGTATGTTGGTGTTTAAAGTGGTGATTGGACGACGAGTTATCCTTTGTATTCAAATTCGTATTATCTCTAAGTAAGTCCATTTCGATTAATAAGACATTTAATGAAAGTCCATGCAATGAAAATAAATAGGTTCTGAATAAAACGCTAAAAGATGTTTTCACACATTTTTATCTTTCAAAATAAATATTTTCTGGACGTTGAAATAAGGTTAAGTAAAAAATGTAATCCTCGCAAAGTTAAACATGTCAACAGCAAATAGATGCTGAATGAAGCATTAGGCTATAGAACAAACATCATTATTTGCCTTATTTCATACACCAGGACAGCGCAGTTCATTAAAACAAACTAGTTTTATTTAGATGTGTAAAGTACGTTAGATCAGTTCCGCAGAAATGGGTTGACACGTGGGCTTTTGGGGAGGAATTCTGCTCAGCTGTCTTGCTGTGGCAGAAAGACAGATCGAATCCCCCTTGGTCATTAATGGATTCGCAATGAAACCTATGTTTACTGGTCAAATGCTCTGACCGCTATTCTTGACTGTACCCTATTGTATGTTTCTTTACTGCAATATACCAATACGTCTGTACTTTAAGACAATCTGCTGTGGTCTACTGTGCAGTGCTGTCCAAAGATAGGTGTCTGTGATTGGGTCAGATGTCTGTGATTGAGGAGAGCATGGGGGTATTAGTACGTATAGGGCGCTAACGTGTGGAGGGGCCTTCAAATCCGGATATGAAGCAAACACATGCAAAATATATATCAGTCACAGCCTATGTACATGGCGCAGCATTTCATGCTACGTCACAGTCACTCACTAAAATAGGCTCTTTGAATCCCTGTGGATTCGGAACTACGTTATAGCCTATATCAAGAGGAAGGCGCCATCTGGTGGTCATATGCATAAAGGAAAGTTTCTACTGCCACTGAAAGGCATTCATTTGTTTTTAACCTCCGCTGTTATGAACAGAGATGCAAACAAATTTAAGTTAAGTAACTTTTAAGAAACTTTGGGATGCTCCTATTAAATAAAGCAGCACAGAGCTTTAAAATGCCTAAAATGTCAAATTACCCTAGCGCTAAAGTAAACTGGAGAGTTGGCGGTTATCAAACTCGCTCTCAAGATTGGTTAGACTTAGTGCGTTTTCACACCTATAAGTGCGGTCCGCACCAACGTTCGTGTTTAATTACATTGTATACATTTGATCCTGTTCTTTTTGGTTGCACATAGTGATTTTGCCAGCGCACTAAAGAACTTTCCATGACATACCCACGGCCTGTCGTCACCACATATTTGTGTGGCGTGTCTGACGTTGGCGCGTTGTTTTCTCTTTTTATTACATTACTCGATCAATCAGAAACTAGGAAAGAACAAAGGATAACACCTGAGCTTGGCAAGGCATTCCCCCCTAGCTGAACATTGGACTAACGTGATGAAACGCTTATAAACCTAGGGGGTAATGAATGAATAACCCCCTGAATGAATCTTGAAATATGAGTTTCTTGTCCCATAGGTAGGGAAGACAGATGACTGGAGTCGACGAGAAGACGAGTCAGCAACAAAATCATTTTTATTATTTTATTTCATCCTCCCCATCTCTGCTCCCCCACTAACCAGTAAGCCTGTAGTCTTTTTTCTTTGAATGTTTCTCACCCAAATCCATGACCAGCACGAATGGGTTTCTGAAGTCTGTGTACTGGAACTACACAAGTAATGTACATACAGTATATTATCTGTATACATATCTTAGTTATATATTAGAAATTGAAACGCAAAGAAAATAAGAAAAAAATGTATTGTATGCACACACAGGGGATATAGAGTACAATATTGTGCATATGCCACAACAACAATCATTTTTCAGATGTAAAAGGTGACGGGGACAAGCCTATAATGTGTGTGTCTGCACGTGCGTGATTACTGAACTAAGGGCTTTTTAGAATTGATGTTCAGGCTTTTTAGGATTGCCATGGAAACAAACAGAAATAAGCTCTACAATACACTCTTCGAACGAGCTCTTATGTCTCATATTCAATTTGAGACATTATTTTCTATGTATACAGTCCATTTTATTCATCATTGCTTTAGAACTTTCTACAATTTGGTAAACATGAAGAGGTCAAGCTGCGACTAGTTAAGCATTCAAATTAGTAAAGCTCTTTAGCTTAGTTTCAGGTTTTGGAATAATACCACGTGTTGGGTACAACTTATTTAGTTTGTTACTCAGACACTCAAACATGCTTACTGACCATTCTGCTCAAAAATGTATTTAACCATTATAGAACACTTTTCAAGCTTTCAACTACTACCAATACATTAGCGTAACATAGGTTGAGTTCAGTTGTCTGCCCTATTTGAGGCGTTCCTGTAATATAAAACACCCATGCATAGAACACATCTGAGATGTGAGTAAAATGAAATAGGACAGGAAGCTGGCATGCATTCTCTATTGGATGCCATAGGGGTCAACCTGCTTGGCTCAGCTGGTAGATCTTGGTGATTGGAACGCCAGGATTTTTGGTTTGACTCACAGGGTCACCCATATGTTAAATTTCAGCACCCATGACTATAAATTACTTTGGGTAAAAGCATCTATAAAATAGCATTCATTACTACTACTGAAGGCAGCTTGCTGTTGAAATGATATTTAATCCTTAAAACTACAATACATAGTTTTCTACAAGAGTCACCAAGGAATTACCTTGAAATTCCTTACATTTCTTTAAAATGGTAATACAAAATGCACCAAAATGCAACTCATACTGGTTTAATGCTTTCTACTCCTTTGAGTAGATCAAAAAGAAAGGATTGCCATTGATAGAAACAGGCAAGAAATGTAGTCCTTATAAACTCTTCATGGACCTTTACTTTCAAGAATAAATCTGCACTGGTGCGTTGCTTTGTCTCAGTTTTGATTGTTTAAATGAGTCTGAACAATGTGATGAAAACTATTGACCCATGTCAAAGAATAATTTAGCAATGCGTAAATCCCATTCCCAAAATCTTGAGACATGCTACACTGAATCAGTCTATTGCACATATTTTTGTTTCGTGTATGGAACATGACCTTTTCCGTTTGATAATGTGTTTAATGTGTTTTTTTCCACATTCATCCACACAGCATAGGATTATATAATTTTTTATGGAACCAGATTTATGATACGTCCTTTCCCTCTAAGCAATTGAGGTTGAAGATGCGTTGAAAAGACGTCTTTGTGGTTGAAAAAAGGTTGAATAGACGTTGACAAGACGTCTTTCAAAATATTTTGCTCAGTGGGTTGTATTTTTGGAATGTTTGCTTACCAGTAAATATAACTAATGTCTGAAGCATCCCAATGCATCACATTTTTAAACTCTTGACATGTCATTTAGGGCTGAAATATTATTTCTGAACACCACAAACTCACTTCTGGCTCATGGTCCAGAACCCTAACAACACATCTGTTAGTGGCTGAACCAATAGTTGAACATACAGCAGCTTTGTTTTTTGTTGTTTCCAAAGTCATCACAATAAATACCTTGAGGGTTTTGTCTACGATAAAAACATGGGCTTTCAAAATTAATTTTAAAATGAAAATATATTATGAAAGCTATCAGCTTCAAAAGAAAGATGGGAGAAAAACAAAAGATGTAGTTTTGGCTACAGTAGATATAATTGTCAGGCATTTAGACAGATAAAAACGAATTGGGTATGGTTGATAGTATTGCCTTGACACTTTCAAAATGCCAAGACACACCCCATGGCAGACCTCTTTGGGAAGACACAGAGGAGTACAGAAAGTCAGACCAGAGTTAAAACAATATGAAATCATTCAAATAATTTGATCATTCGCCTGCCTAAAGTGGCAAATAGTTGGTGTTTGCAATTTTAGAACCTTTTTTCCATAATTTTTTCATCATCATCTTTTTTTTGCAACTTCTTGGACAGATGTGGGATGGTGAGGGGTGCTTACATGGTAGATAACCTGAATTATTTAACCCAAATCCCGAGCAGCGCTATGCTATCCAGATTTGCACTGCCTCATGCAGGGAACCCATCGTCAGGTTAGAACCACTGGCTATCATGACGTAGACTGTCCTGCAATGCAGCGACTTAGCCCGCTACGCCATGCAGACCCCCAGTTTTAGGACCTTTCTACTGGTCCAAGCATTCCCAACGGAGCACAGCTGAAATATTTGAAATGATTTCAAATGGTATTTTAAATAATGTCTGCAGAGGGTAAACTCTGCACATTTCCCCAAATGTTTCTTTTTCATTTTTTGTATACACTGAACATAAATAAATCAATAAATATCTACCTCTGAATAATGAATAATTACATCATTCTTGTTTTTCCAGATTCAAGCATATTTTTCTGAGGAATTCACAGTTTTAATAATCAAATACATTGTAGTAATCGCCATTCTTCGGTTCAGCTGCAGTATCCCTTTTATAAAATTGCATTCCAAAAACGCCCTACCTAAAATACTGTCCAGTACCCTTATGTTGAAAACTCTAAAGAGTATAGAGTGATATAGTATCCCATCCACTTTACCCTGACATTGATTATTTCACTCCCTCGTTTGGACACAGTATTTGGGCCGATAAATACTGGGGAAAAGCCTGAATCATTTTTGAAGTGCAGAAAGTGACATATTCAAGCTCCATTGCATGTGTAAAATCCCAAAGTTCCGACACCAAGGCCCAGAGAGTACACTCTGACTAGATTCTATTCTAGTCAATCCAGGACAGCCACAGATGAATCCATTCACCACAAGATGGAAAAATAAAAGTTACTGTCCAAAATTAAATTAAATACTTGTTAGCATCAGTGTTGACACAAATATTGGCAACAATAAATAATGTATCCATACCCTAAAACAAATCATTCTGAAAGACAAGTTTTTGGATGTATTTGGATAAAACCTAAGCACAATGTCGAGATAGCTTTTAAGAGTTGGCTAGGGCCAAGAATGCCCTGTTTCTGGAAGAGGGTCGCATCATCGAACATACTGCGTACCTCTGCAAAGGCAGACTGCTTTCTCATTCTAACAAGCTAAAAACGTAACCGGTTTTCTAATACATTCTCAGTGCTGCTAAGAGCTATAGCTAGCTCCCCTGTCCACAAATTAAGTCACGGGGGAGGGGCAACTCTACAAACAGTAGAGAACATGCCTTAGAAAACATGAACACACAAACACGAACATAGAAACACAACTCCATGGCACAAGCTCATAGGGAAACCTGCCCTGATACACCATGGAAGCCTGGGAAAAATGTGCCCTGACTGCAATACTTCTACAAAAAAATACATAGGTCATTATAATAGATTCATATTCATATATATATGTATATATATATATATATATACATACAGCATATAAGTATATTAATAATATACTTTGATTCGTTGTGGTCTATCCTATAAATAATGGGATTTGTTGAAACACACTGCACAATGATTGTGGTTTCGTTACAGTCGTAACCTGGTCCCAGAGTCCAAAGAGCTCCAAAAAAGAAAAGCAAGGGACACTGCAGCTACACAACTTGGTCCAAAATATCCTTAAAAGGCTACGGACTGACTCCATAGTTAGTGTGTTTTTTTGCTCTTCTGAGAAAGACAATGCAGAGGTATCTTGACACCGCCTCCACACAGTGCAGATTATTTTCAGACAGGGACAGAAATGGCATGCTTCCCCTGCCCTCCCCCCCACCACCTCATCCATTCTGTCTTCGCTTTGTCCGTACGTGGCCCGAAGTATCAACCCAAAAATAGAAAACACAAGCTTTACAGTAGGACATTCTCTGAAACCGAGGTGATACACAGGTCAAAGGTGGGTCGGGGCACCGCTTCGTTTCCAGGTGGCAGCCTCCCCACTCCAGCCCTGATGTTACTTCCTGACAGAGGTTTAGAAGTGGGAGTGAAGTCAGTTGGAATGGGAGACCTGTAATCATCAACCCTGTCTGACTTGCAAGTGAACATCTCTCTCGTTTGACAGGATGTTATTTCCTTGAACGCTTGGTTAGATATTGCACATCACGTCCTGGTTGCTGGCCTTGAGATAGTCTGTTTGTCAGTGATATCGACTCCTTTTCTCCTCTGACTCAGAGTTGTAGTCTCTTAAGCCAATGCCCTTCTGCAGGTTTAGTAACGAGTCCTTCATCTGTAAAGGGACAAACCATGTTGCAAATTCAGAAATTGTGCATTCATAGAACGTTTGGACGCACGCACGCACGCACGCACGCACACACACACACACACACACACACACACACACACACAAAATAAAAACATTTTTTGAATGTTAAAGTTGTAAATGAAGGATTCTTCTCGTGATTGGTTATTTGTGCACACTAATCTTTGTCCTGAATGGCTGTCCCACCTCGTCCAGCAACATCACCGAAGACTTTATGATCTCTTTCCACTTCTGCAGCTCGTCGTCATGGTAACGCTGCTGTGACTCCAGGAGTTGGGCCCACTCTAGCTGCGTCTGTGGAAGTTTACTGAGAAGGAGAAGAAGAAACACACACACACAGCATTTTATAGCAATGATTCACCTGGCTAGATTACCCACCTGGGCAAAAACCGACACAGTACCATTTTAAATAAACATGAACTTACAAACTACAGCACATGTTGTTGTGTGTTATGTTGTTTTATGTTATGTTGTAGTGTTTTATCTTGTAGTGTGTTATGTTGTAGTGTGTTATGTTGTAGTGTTATATCTTTTAGTGTGTTATGTTGTAGTGTTTTATCTTGTAGTGTGTTATGTTGTAGTGTTTTATCTTGTAGTGTGTTTTATGTTACGTACCTTTCTTGTGGTCGTAAGCCATGCCATGAGGTGAGACTCTGTGTAGTATACTCCAGCATCCACAACTTATAAAACAGCATCATGTTCAGAAATACCAGCAATACTAGGCTGCAGAAAGAGACAGACAGAGAGAAAGTATGAAAGTAAGGATACAGAGAGAGAGAGACATAGGGAGAGTGAGAGAGAGATTAAGGAGAAAGTAACAGCCTCTTGACTCCTGTTATCTGTCTAAAGACTATCGATGGCAGAATTCTCCTTGAACATGAATGACATATGGAAAGGAAGGACGTTAATACTGTAGTGAATATGCTGTTTATGGTTAATCAAGTCCATTAAACATACACACACATCTAAACATCAAATCAATGGCATGTTATGAAAAAAGTTGAATACCTTATACAGATCCTATAGGATGCATGAATTAAGATAGGGAAAGAGAGGACGATTACACAAACCAACAGAAATAAAGAGAAAGATACACAACAGACAGTGTTTAATGTCCCTTTCATTCAATTTGCTTTCGGGTAGAAGGGAAGGGATGTCAGATTCTAAATAAGCGCTTGGGGCCCTATCTTGCACCCAGCGCAAATTACCTTTTACCAAGACGCATGTATCATTACTATTTTACACCTGTAAATTAAGGAATGAACTTGTGCTTCCGGTGGCGGTTCAGCGAAAACAGGAGGCATGTTCCGGTTCAAACGTTCCCTGGTGCAATTTTGCAGTTCCAGAAAACAATTCAGCCACAAACCAGGATAAACCTAGTCTAAAGTCAGTGGCATGTTATTCAGATGCTATTTTAAGGGCGCATGCTTGGCCATAATTTAGCGTGTGCACAACGCACATACACTTTGCTCCTCTCATCTACACAGATGCAACAGTTCCCATTTTTGCAAACCCATCCATATTTACAAGGAAAAATATTACCAGGAGGGAAATTATTGTGGTGTCCATGAAGAAATGTTGTGTAAGCTACACATCTACATACAAGTAATTTGCGATGCTATAGAGGACTTGCCACTTAACCCAAATGCCCAAGCAGCAGAATGGGAGAGCTTATTTGACAGAAGAGCTGCTGCATGTCTATAGTGAGGAAAGCAAAGTAATCTCGGTCTAATGTTAGACTACATTACAAAAATCACCATGCATTCATAACCTCCTGATTCAGTGAGAGTGAGCCCAAAACATCAGAAAGTATGTCTTTGTGACATTTCTTTATGTACATAGTGTACAAACGAAAAATCAACAGCAATCCGCCGTCATAATAGCAATCCGCCATGGAACAAGCGCGCCTGCTCTTAAAGGGAATGTAAGATGACGCTCTGATTGGTTAATTGCACGTTACGCCCAAACCACACCTATGACTAATGTAGCTACTTCAGAACTACCCATTTTAGATTTGCGTCAAGTGCAAGAGTCATTTATACCGCTGGTATAATAGCAACAGTGCCCAAGATCCGCCCACAAATTCACTTGCGCTTCGCGTTTGATACTTGTGTTTCAGATCGTTAAAATAGGGCCCTAGGTCTGAACATGTAAAGAATGTAGAAGTACTTGGATTTTTTTTTTTTAATTGTTAGCATAACTGGAAACACCCCATTAGTCTTTGAAGAATGTTTAATTAAAAAATAAGTTGACCGATACTTAGCAACAGCACCATTCATTGCTATCATATGTGTGCCTTTCTTTAGTGCACAGTGTCTTGTGTAATTGTCCCCCTAATTTAAATCAGAGAGCAGATATAGAACAGTCTCTGTTCAAATTATCTGAATTAGGTTGATACGCACATGTAAAGTCATAAAAAGTGCATTAAAAGGTGTGCTTGCATAGTCATATTCTCCATCTACTTCTGCCATACCTCAGCATATACTATATAGGCAGTCACTCAATGGGAAGGATGCAAGGTCGCGGCTATACTAAATATGTTTTTATGGAAACGTGAGTACTCATTCAAAACATCAGTGTAGTTAATTTCTAATCTAAAAAAAACTAATAACTCTGTAAAACTCAATTAGATATAAATGCGTAGGGATCATGCTATACTTAACATTTTTTCAAAAGTTTCCTACTTACTCAAAACAACACTGGCATTTACATCTAAACAACTCTGTATAACTCAAGCAGACCTAAATGCGTTTGAACAGCAAAAGTAGGAGAGAGCATTTGACTGGCGCCTTATGTTTATGTTTTGACATTCTCCACTTGCCAACTATATAGGTACACCTGAAACAAGACAAGTTGTGGTGACTAATTTAATCAAATGAGAATATTGGCGACAATATTGACCTTTTAATGAAATCCACAATATTTTACATAAATGTAGAGAAAAGTCTGTATCCAGAATACAGTAATATCTGTAATATAGAACTACCAAACATTTTATATCAGTCAAACAGTTATTGACAATAGACTACTGGCCATGTTTTATCTGCCTTTCCGATACAAGTGCACTCTCTAATGTCAACTCTGGAAACGTATTCTGTGCTGTCGCTACTAGCAACCACCAGAATGTGTCCAATAGCTGTGGAAATCTTCAGCAAGCTTGAAGCTAGATTTATCTGTTTTCCAATAGCAGGTTAATATTGATTTATAAAAAAATGGTTGTCACAGTGACCAAATTGAATAGTTGCATTTACAGATAACGTGCCATGGCATAAAAGCAGTAATCTAGCTAGTGCTAGTAGCTAAGTAGTTATGTCATTAAATTGTTGTTGTTCTCTAATCTGTTAGGATACTTTAGTGTTTTAACAAAAGAGAGTAAATCTGATAAATAAAGTGAACAGAATTTACATCTGAGGAATTTATGGCTCCACCGGTCAGTAAACACAAAGTGAAAAAAACAGAGACTCACACAAAGCTAATGATGAGGAGAAGCTTGGAGACACTGTAAAGCGCTAGGCCCCCTGGGACATGGTCTGGGATGTGTCTGGTCTGAGTAGAACCTACAGAAACAGAGGCGGATATTTTGGATCAATACAAATAAGATCTTCTGTACCATACACTCTAGTTCTGCGATTATCTAATGTTACAATGGCAGCTCATACTACAGCTAGTAAACTCTACAGAATTGTGTTACATAAAGATTGTTCAGTTGTGTCGATTTATTACCTCAGGAAAACTCAATCACAAGCACCAAAAATATCTGCTCAGTATTTAGAGCCTAGGTCTGACTGAAATAATATTGGCAATTAGAGCAGTTTAAGGGGTGTCCTGAAATGGACAACTTATCATCAGTGTTGTATATACTATAACCTCGAGCCCCTCTGACCTGCAACGTGTTTGATGCGATGCCGATGGGTGACCTCTTCCTCATCCTCAGGCGTGGTGACAGGGCTCATTGCCTCGTCCATGTGGGGGGGTCGCAGGTGGACCAGAGGCCGTTTCCGCCGCCTCAATGCCCCTGCGCGGAGAGACCTGGCCTTAGGGGACTGTCTGGTGGACTCGGCCAGAATCACCTCTACTTTACTCAGCTCTAGCTCTGAAAAGAGTTAAAGGACAGAAAAATTGGTTATTGTTATTTTCCAGACCGTGACGCTGTGTGGTGTGACTGTCCTAGGCTCCAAACTTTCTCCCATACTCACGTAGGGAGACATTTTAATCCAACTGACCTAAGTGTCTGAAGTACTCATCCAGACCACTCCAGAAGTTTCTCTCAATGAAGCCCTTGACCAGCCCCCACGGCTGCTTCCTGTAGCGCAACTCTGTGGACACTCTGCAGAACAGAAGAGCAAATAAAATAGAGTCCACATTTAAAATTTGAGTAAAATTCATATCACACAATGGATCATCAAAATTGTCTTCAGGAGAAAACATTTCAAAATGGGGAGATACTGTTAAACAACTTTTTGTTGTCAAATATTATGCTAGTGTGTAACATATTGAAAACAGGTTGCAATAGGATCTGTTAAGCAACAGAGCACCTGCCTGCACTCCACTGGAAATAGAGAAGGAAGTGTAACTCACCTTAGCCGACACTTGTTCTTGGCCACTCTGGTGAGCATGTAGCGGTTCAAGGTGTAGAAGTAATCGTGGTAAGGGACATCATGAGCTATGACCTCTGCATCTATGATGTAGCACTCACTCTCCTGGCTGGCCTTGTACAGCGTCTACAACACACAGTATCAATTCGCTGTTAATAACATGCACCCTGGCATATTAGAGAGTAAATATCACCCCCAATTTCAGATTTAGCCTGCCCCTTCAAATGTAACAGGATTCCTCCCTAGGGTGACATAGAAGCACCTGCTTTAGGTTCACCTACGTCAAGACTGAGCAGTTTTGAACAAGAGGCAGCAAAGTCATTGATTTTGTACACCCCTCCCCAAGAAAGAAAGAATATATTTTTTTTTTCTTGAGAGCACACCACATTAAAAGTGGGATTTCAAACTGCCATGACCTGCTCTGGCCACCGGGAGGTGCCACTCACCTGAGTCTCGGTGACCGTGGCGGTTTTGGGAGCAAGGGGGTTGGTGAGGCAGATGGTGTACATGATCTCTCTGGCCTGGTTGCCTGGCTCCTCTGTGTCCTTCTTCCAGGGGTGATAGACCACATCTGGAGATGAGAGAACACAGACGAAACCTCAGTCCTGGTCATTCACACAGAATCAATCAATCAATCAATCAATCAATCAATCAATCCATCAATCAGTCAATCAATCAGTCAATCAATCAGTTAATCAATCACAGTCTTCATGTTACACATCACAGTAAGAATGGTGAAAATGGCCAGGCATGTGAGGTCTCACCTGAAAAACGTCTCTGTTCCAGGAAGTCCCTCATGAAGGTGGACTCGGTGAAGAGGATGTCATACATCTTGTCGACGCTAAACTGGTACACCTCGTTTATGTACTGCTTCCCATTCAGGTCCTCGTGGAAGGCTTGCACCTCCCCTGATGGTCACACACACATATTATACGGTAGGACAACAGTACATGAATAGAATAGAGACAGTGTGACAGAGTTAGTGTGACATGTGTGTAAGCATGCCTGTGTGGGAGGGTGCGCTGGAGACACCAACCTTCGTCGTGCGTCCCCGACGAGTCGCTGAGCTCCGTCGGGAGATCCTCGTTGTCGTTGAAGTCCAGCGACGGGGAGGCTGCCGGGCTGCTGTGACCGCTGCTCTGGTTGTCCAGCTGCGGCAATGGCAGGGTCAGGAGTTCACCATCAGGCAGACACATGGAGAACTCGTCCACCACGGCCAGGTCAAACTAGAGGGGTCACAATTTAATAGGTCAAACCCTACCAACCCGAACAGTGGCTTTCTGCTGCCAAGTAAATACCAAGGCAACATGTTTGTCATAGTTGAAATGCCACTGCTCTGGTCCAGATGGCAAAGCCCCTCACTCTATAGCACGGTGGGGCTCTAACTTTAGGTGTTAACCAAGCCACCAGGGCTACTCACGGGGAGAAGGGGCTCCATGGGACAGGGTAGGGTGTTGTGGGGGAAGGCTCTGGGGCACAGCAGGGGGCTGGGTTCATCCTTGGCATCAGGGCTCTTGGCGAGGCTGTTGGCGTCGTTCGTGTCATTTTCCTCCACTGGCAGCTCCTCACAGTACCTACACCACGGGGACGCACAGCAGCTGTAGGTGAAGGTTATCAACTCGCAGGACGGCGCCAGCGCTTCACGATGCATGTTCAGGGTGGAGGGTGTTGTGGTAGGTTTGTGTGGGGTGGGCTAACGGGAACGGGGTGCGTGTTCGTGCATCACAATGTGACAGTTATAAATACACAACAACACACAACTACAATACCCAGAATGCCACAGGACAAGTTGGAATTTCAAGCAGTGGGTGACAGTAGTTGATATGCCTAGTATGATTCCGAAGCGTGGAAGGTGTGACCGTGCATGTTGTGTGTGTGTGGTGTGCACGTGGGCGTGCATGTGGGGAAGGACGGGGGTTAAAACTCACCCCATGGTGTTGAAGTCATCGTCCGGAGGCACATAGTCTTCATCATCGCTGGTCAGACCCAGCTCATTACCGTAACACTGATGGACAAAATGCCACAACTCTTTGGGACACAAGGGCTGAGCGTGAGAGAAGAGAGAGGACATGAAAACCTCTGGCATCACCCCACACCAGCACTGCAGTCTTTAATTGGTTAGACCCGTCACAGCCTTACCTTCTCCAGGAGAGCATTCTGCCACAGTCTGAACATCATCATATATGTCCGATCCCTCGCACCGAATGAGGTGAAAAAGTGCTGTGGGAAACAAGAAGAGGACAGAATGTAAAATCATCAACCTGACAGAAAAGCCACACGTCAAATAAAAATAATGACATTGGTGCCAGAGGCTTGTAGTGTATAGCACTCCAAGCATCCGACTCTAGTTATGTCTGTGTGTCTGTGTCCAGTGCTGACCTTGTCATTGTCTGTGCACAGCTGGATGGCGTTGGGAATCAGGCGTGCCGTCTTCTCCTTCGTCATACTGCAGATGTCTTTCAGCCTCACAGTTAGCTGGAGAGGCGGAATAACAAATGGTGGATGACTACAAGTAACAGAATTCAACCTTGCTAACCAGGATGCTTAACCAGGATGCCTGACCAGGATTCATAACCAGGATGTCTAACCAGGATTCATAGCCAGGATGCCTAACTGGCAGCACACTTTACCGACGGTGATACCACACCTGCTTAGTTCTAAACTGAGGGAACTCAATCATATGAAATAAAATATAAATGTTATATTTAGGCCAACTGTCTGTTCCCTCATTCTCTGTCTCCTTCCACATTCCTGTCTCTCAAGCCTCTGCTTCTACTGTATTTTCAATACAAATAATAAAGATCTGTTAAAAAATTTGCGCTATACCCGCTTTCAATACACATTGGAATGCTCATCTACTTTTTCTTTTCTCTTCTACATATAGCTAGCATATACGGGTCCTGTGTGGCTGAATTGGAAGAGCGTAGTGCTGGCAGGGCAGAGGTTGTTGGTTTAAAAGTCCTACAAAGAGAACGGGCTTAGTGCCCATTTAAGCATGAGGCGAGATAAAATGTTCTTGGGTAAATTTGCGGGTCCATAGAAATGCTGCTACTTTTCATGCGGCCTCCTGAGGTGGTGTGTGACAAGTTTTTGAAAGAGCCCACCTGGAGCTTTGCAAATGTAAATCCAATTGTTCAGGAACGTCTCGAGAAAATGTTTATCAAGGGGAAATTCTTCACATGTAGGTCAATAATGGGTCAATGGGCTGTTCTGGTTTCTATGCGAAGTGCGCAAGCTCGAGAAAGTCTCGCATGTACAGTCCACGACACACACACAACCGTGCAACACACACACAACCGTGCGACTGCTTTCACGCTACATGTATGGAAATTATTATTCAAATTAAGCAGACAATATCTTTATTTTTTGACAACATTTGCTATCTAAATACACTAAGAACAATGCTACGCAAATGCATCTCCAGACTGAGGAACATCTCTCTGGAGAGGACATTGCCTAAATTCCTAAATGGAGGTTAACTTAGTAGTAAGTGAAAGAGCAACCCAGTCTGGAGAGCCATAGAACAGACTAAAGTGCTTACCAGCGTTTCCCAGCGAAAGATGTTGCTATAGAAACAGATCCAGTTTTCTGAGACGTAAAGCCGTCCCTGCAGCAGAATGTCTCTTTGTAGAGCACACGAGTAGTCTGCCACACACAAATACAAAGCAATAAATATACATATACACTATTTTAACCAATCAACGATAACATTATGACCACCTGCCTAATACTGCGTAGGTCCCCCTTTTGCCACCAAAACAGCATAATATTTTCAGAATTTTCCTCCCTTTCCAATTCCCACTAACCCTGCCTTGTGGGCAGCTCTGCAACTCCTTGGACAGTAGGGGTGGGCGATACTGCAAAATTTGGGTTTGGTCCGATACCAAGTAATACAAGGCCAGTATCGCCGATATAGATACCAATACCGATTAATAATTTTATTATTAAAAGCGTTTTATGTACTTTCATGGGAAAATGATATATCAGGTATTTATCATTTTAAATATTTTTATCTTACTTTATGAATTACGTACTTATTAGGTTAAACTTTGTAACATGCTTTTGGCATATTTTTTAGACATCTTAGGAAGTCAAATTATCTCAGTGCACTGGAAGACAGTTTTGCTAATTAATTTACTCATATTCCATCTTAATTTAAGTACTTATTGTATTGTTGTAGGAAGTGTGTAATTACCACCTGCCACCTGTGAGACTTGTAAAATAGTGTTGCCTGTGTCGGATTGGCAATTCTTTTTGCACTTTTCAGTGCAGAAGCCTTTAGTCAATCATGCACGCGATGATAACATTCACCGATTATACTTCCACAACTGAATTTACAGGCGCCTGATCTGAACAGAAGGAGTTGCGTAGAGTGACGTGGCAGGATAGATAATCGGACTAATCTAACCCAAATCCCAAGCAGCACTATGCCAATTTGTGGGGCCTCGTGCAGGTGGCCCGGGGAAAGTCAGAGAACCCATGGGCATGCTTGAACCTATGACCATCGTGACATAGACTGTCTTGAAATGCAGTAACTTAGCCCACTATGCCACACGGACACCACTTTGGACCATTTCTGATAAGTACCGACCACCGCAAACCGGGAACACCCCACAAGAGCTGCAGTTTTGGAGATGTCATTTAGCCATCACAATTTGGTCTTTGTCAAAGTTGCTCAAATCCTTATGGTTGCTAATTTTTCATGCTTCTTCATTTTGTCCTCAAAGTAGATGTGTTAGAAGCAGGAAAAATGGGTTCCCGGTCAGCAGTGGTAAGTGCCTATCAAAAGTGGTCCAAGGAAGGATAAGTGGTGAACTGGCGAGAGGGTCATGGGCGTCCAAGGCTTACCGTTTAATGTGGGGAGCGAAGGCTGGCCCGTGTCGTCCGATTTAACAGACGAGGAATTGTAGCTTAAATTGCTGGAAAAGTTAATGCTGCTTCTGATAGATAGGTGTCAGAACACAGTGCATCATGGTGTGTAGTGTATGGGGATGCTGTTTTTGTGGCAAAAGGGGGACCTACACAATGTTAGGCAGGTGGTCATACTGCTTATAATAATGACCAACATACTGGCCTCATTGTTGGTAGATAATCATATTGAAGTATTGCTATAGCCCAGGCTGTTTCACTGTTAAGCTAACAAATCTGGGACTTAACAACACCTAGAGCATGTGAAATATATTTTTTAATACCACTCCCATTGAAGAAATGGCCTTGAATAAAACCAATGGGTCTGTTCCCCTATCATCCCCTATAACTCACCCACGATAAGGCGTTCTGAGTCAGGTAGCTGCTTGAACAGTTTCCTGAAATCCTCATTGCGTTGTTTATAAGTGGGACTCAAAACCTGTAGCACAGGCGGAAGAAAAAGAAAATACATATTGAGAGAGAGAGATCACACATTTACAGAAAAGGTACTCTGTTCATCAAAGTAAAATTTAAAAAGTCTGTTAAATGACTAAAATGTAAATGAGCCCCCCACCCATATTGTGGCTATAACAACTGCCATTTATTTGGGAAAGCTTTCCAAAAGATTTGTTTTGTGTCTGTGGGAATTTGTGCCCATTTAACCAAAGGAGCATTTATAACATCAGGCAATGATGTAGGACAAGGACTGGCTTGCAATTGTCGTTCCAATTCATCCCAAATGTGTTCAATAGAGTTGAGGTCAGGTCTTTGTGCAGGCCACTCAAGTTCCTCCACACCTAACTCGCCAAACCATGCCTTTATGGTCAGCGCTTTGTGAACAGGGGCACAGTCATGCCTGAACAGGAAACTGTTGTCACAAAGTTGAAAGCACTCAATTTTCGATAATATCTTTGTATCCTGTAGCATTAAGATGACCCTTAACTTCAACAAAGGGGCCTAGACCAACCCATGAAAAACAGCCCCAGACGATTATGCTTTCTCCACTATTAGTAGGGGTGTCCACATACTTTTGGCTATATAGTGTATTAGCAACAATAATGAGCTTGTCACAATTAAGAATATGAACAATATGGAATTATAAAAAATTAAAAAGATAGAAATGTAGTTCAATAGTATAATAGCGCAGAAGGTATCATATTCGATTGCTGGGCCAGTAACATAAAGGTTTGTAACCATTCAATGCTATTTACTGTAAATCCCTCTGGATTGTGGAACCTACTTTACCTTACATGTGAAAGGATACAAGTGAAAACAACTTTTAATGATGAGATTATACAATAAACATTTAAATAACAACATTGCTTTCATTGTGTTGATGAAACTTTTGTTGCTTTTCAATGGGGAAATGCATTTGTTGTATGAAATGTAATAATGACATTGTGACAGTCTTTCCTCTAAAATTCTCTTGGGACACGTGTACCATGTTAAAGGCCCATTCTAGCCTTGGTATTTTTATTTTGCTCAGAGGATACACAGGATGTAATACAATAAGGGAAGTATGAAAATGTCAATTATGCATACTTTCTCCTAAAACAAATCTCCACAAGCTGTGATGAAGGTCGTGCCAGAAAGCGCTATCCCCAAGCTACAGTACAAAGCCATAAGATATGCTAGGCTACATTCATAAACGGTGTCCCTTGGCCCTTCCTTGGCCCTTCCTGTCAAGCACCATACTCTGACAATGCCCCCGCAAGAACAGTGATGCTGGCTAGCTACTTCCTTTGTGGAAACACTTTCTAAACAGCACTTTGGACCGAATTCTTACCCAGCCAGCATGTTCTCTTTTATGGTGTTTTGTGGCCCCACAAACAATATGAGCAATTTCAGCACCTACTGTACCGGAGCTCAATGAATACAATGCAATATTCATTCATTAAATATTCAGTCATATAATATATAGGCAGCGGTCATTCCCAACTGCAGGCCAGTAACACAGAGTGGGCAGAGAAAAGCTGAAGCTAGTGAGGTCTAATGTAACAATGGTTTTCTTGTTTGTTTCGGTTAGGAATTGCCTACTCAATTCAACTTGTACTCCTTCTGACCAAAGCAAAATAAATAAAAAATACTTTGCAAATTGTTAAGTCTAAATCATAATGCACTTGGTTTATAACATATTCTACTTTCAGGAATAGAAATATATTAACATCAGATGTTGTATCAATAACAAAATATGCAAAAATTCAACCCATTTCTACCATTATCTTGTTTATCTTATTTATGATGTGTATCCTGGATTGTGATGTGAGCTTACATACCTTGCTAGACCTAGCCAGAGATATTTATGGGTCTACAGCATAATAAAGATCATTGTGATTAGATTTATTTAAGTTTCAACAAGTTCAGCACTATCAAATGTTTGCTATGTCAGAGGTCTTTTGTTGTTTATGTCAGAGGTGTTCTAAGTACGAAGACGACAAGGTAAAACAAATTGTCCAACCGAGAATGACTTGACAGAGTTTATTGATACACACTCCACACAGAGGTCCTGTCTCTAATGTCTTATGAGGAAACTGAACTCTAACTATTGAATCAAGGTATCCCGAACCGTAACATCTTGGACAGCCGCAAAAATGGATGCCAAACCAATTCATTGTAGTTTTGCTTGTTTCAGTGGCAGGAAAATGGACCAGTCAAACATGATCACCCTCTGGGTCAAACATTCAGCCCTGGTCAGTAGCTAACCCCAGTCCATGAGACCAAAATGACCTACTGAATCACTGCTCTGGAACGCGTAGAACAATGAAATCCGTCCCTAAAACAAACCATATTCCCTATGTAGTTCACTATATTAAACTACAGAGAAATGTACTCTGAAAAACAGGGTAATAAAGTGAATAGGGTGACATGTATTAGAGCCAAAGTTTCTATTCACAAACTTCATTGGAAACTAATGCCCAGGTCCACCGAAAGATACTTTAACAGTCAGAGAAAAAATACCAACAACAACTTTTGGAGTATTATCAACTCAGGATTCTCAAACTGTAACCCCCACCCACTGCCAGACACCTGTCACAATCCCAGCTCCAGGTAGGGTGACTTACAGCAGGGACTCTCTCTGACTCCCAGTCGCAGCAATCCCAGTGTGCCTCCAGGTGTTGTGGTTGAGGGACTGCCTCCCAGCCAGACAGACCCTCCCAATCTGTGTCTGTGTCCATGCTCACTGCAGGGCCCACGGCCTGGGGGCTTGTTTTCTTCAGGCTCTCCCCTCCCCCTCGCCTCTGTCTCTCTCTCTGTTCTCCGTGGTAGAAGGTGTACACTGTGGCTCTACCCCTAATAAGCCTGCAGAGTGTTCTGGTATTCCCCCGTTTGTCGCCGAAGGAACGGAATTCCTCGCTGCCTAAAGAGCCAAGTGTTGTTCAGCTCTGGCTCACGACTGACACACAAACTACCAAGAATGACCTGTAGTAACCCAAGTCTTAAGGGGTCTAGTTGTTTGTCATTAGCTCCTACCCCTCACACTCTCTCCTCTAATATAAGCAGAGAAATACCCAACTTCTCTGACCCCTCCCAGAGAGGAGAACAAGATAGCTGCAATATATCTCTCACAACTACACGACAGGCAGCAGAGCTTACCAAAACAATACTGAATTCAGAATGTATTAGATATTACGCACTCTGAACTGTTACAATCCAAATCTATAGAACTACAGAGATCAGTAATGAAAGGTAAACCTCACAGCATTCCAATGCTGAAGTAACTAATGACTGAAGTAACTAATCTAACTTCTGGAGTTCACTGGCTTGTGTGGTGACATTTCTTCCTTTAGTTAGACATCCAGGCTCATAGATAGTAAGAACTCAAGATAAAAGCCAGTCAATGATAACTCTCTTAACTCCATAGAGTCTAGCTGACATTTGTCCCTTAGGCAAACAGTAAAACCGGAGGCTGTGAGGGAATATTGATGTACAGGCAAGACAGCAAGGACGCCTTCTTTTGGAATGGGAATGCAAGCCACACCCAGTTTTTGGGATAGATGTTGTCAACTCTTGGAAGTACTGTGTATCCAGTTGACCCAGGTGCACTGGTTGGTACAGGTTATAAATAAAGAACTAATCCGGAGCCGGTGTTGGTTATGACGCTGAAGATTCAGAAGGAAAATGCAACCAAATGCAAATATGTTTTTTTTGTCTGAAATCAATGGATTTAAAGGAAACACTTGGTTGAAATCTATCCACATGGAGTTCAGATCTTAAACATCCAGGAGAATGAAGGCACTGTAGACTCTCCGTCATAGGTTGTTCACATAGTACAGCTCCTGGGGCTGCAGGAAGACATGTATATCTTAACATAAAAAACAAAGAAATCCAAAGTAAGAAGAGAAAAATGACTCTTTCCAAACTGTCACAGAAAAACCATTCAAGCAGAGTCTCATCCTCTAAATGTAAAAATGAGCAAATAAACAAAGCTGAAACAAAAAGACCAGTCGCCCCTAGTCGATGTCTGACACAATAGTTTGTCCTCAGTAAGAAACCAAATGGATCCCGTTGGTCGTCCAGGATGCTTCTGCTTGTCCAGTTAATGGAGTGTCCAAGGACCGCACTGACCACACAGAACTGACCACACTGAACTGACTACACTGAACTGACCACACAGAGCACGAACTGAACACAACTTTCTTCTTCAAGGACCCTTTCAGACTGCTGGAAACACTTTTAGAAAACAACCTTGAGCTCAGTGGGAGGAGCAGCTATGTGAGAGAGAGAGAGAGAGAG
>JACXGM010011827.1:0-24394 GCA_016801145.1 Umbra pygmaea
AAGGCTCCAGCATAATATGTAGTATTATACGCAACAGACAAACGAAGCGACCGGCGTAATTTATAAGTTGGACCAATCAACGTGGACCTGGGAAAAGGGAAAATGGAAAGACCCTGCTCTGGAGTAGGAGCTAAAAAGGTTATAGGAACGGCAGTGCGAGGAACTAAATAATCCCGCAATTTCTTCTATCGTAACACGAGAAAAAAATGGTTATAGGAACGTTATGTTCTAGGAACTGCAAAAATCCCTGCGGTCGGAAAGCGGCTATTGATTCAACAAGGTGCTGAAAGCATTCTTTAGAAATGTTGGCCCATATTGATAGGATAACATCTTGCAATTGATGAAGATTTGTGGGATGCATATCCAGGACACAAAGCTCCCGTTCCACCACATCCCAAAGATGCTCTATTGGGTTGAGATCTGGTGACTGTGTGGGCCATTTTAGTACAGTGAACTCATTGTCATGTTCAAGAAACCATTTTGAAATTATTTGAGCTTTGTGACATGGTGAATTATCCTGCTGGAAGTAGCCATCAGAGGATGGGTACATGGTGGCCATAAAGAGATGGACATGGTCAGAAACAATGATCAGGTAGGCCGTGGCATTTAAATGAGGCTCAATTGGCACTAAGGGACCTAAGGTGTGCCAAGATAACATCCCCCAAACCATTACACCACCACCACCAGCCTGCGCAGTGGTAAGAAAAGGCGTGATGGATCAATGTTCTTATTCTGTTTACAACAAATTCTGACTCTACCATCTGAATGTCTCAACAGAAATCGAGACTCATCAGACCAGGCAACATTTTTCCAGTCTTCAACTGTCCAATTTGTGTGCTCTTGCAAATTGTAGCCTCTTTTTCCTATTTGTAGTGGAGATAAGTGGTACCCGGTGGGGTCTTCTGCTGTTGTAGCCCATCCGCCTCAAGGTTGTGCGTGTTGTGGCTTCACAATTGCTTTGCTGCATACCTCGGTTGTAACAAGTGGTTATTTCAGTCAAAGTTGCCGTTCTATCAGCTTGAAGCAGTCGGCCCATTCTCCTCTGACCTCAAGCATCAACAAGGCTTTTTCGCCCACAGGACTGCTGCATACTGGATGTTTTCCCCTTTTCACACCATTCTTTGTAAACCCTAGAAATGGTTGTGCGTGAAAATCGCAGTAACTGAGCAGATTGTGAAATACTCAGACCAGCCCGCCTGGCACCAACAACCATGCCACGCTCGAAATTGCTAAGCTCACCTTTCTTCCCAATTCTGACATTCAGTTTGGAGTTCAGGAGATTGTCTTGACCAGGACCCCTAAATGCATTGAAGCAACTGTCATGTGATTGGTTGAGTAGATAATTGCATTAATGAGAAATTGAACGGGTAATCCTAATAATCCTTTAGGTGAGTGTATTTTAAAAAAATGACAGGTACAGGTGATTCTTTTTTAATTAGATTTTTTATTTTGACCCCTCCCATTTCCCTTTCATCCTGCCTTGTTGACACCTCCGCAACTCCTTGGACAGATCTGTGGGACGGCGAAGGGCGCGCACATGATTCATGCAACCACATGACGCCCAGCCACCGATTCATTGCGCACTGTAAATCCAACACAGGAGCCTTTAGTCTTATCATGTACAGGATTATTATGTTCACCAACGATACTTCCACGATTGAACCCACAGACGCCCGATGTGAACACAATGAGTCACTGGACATCAACGTGGCAGGACAGATAATCTGATTTATCTAACCCAAATCCCGGGCAGCGCTAAGACAATTTGTGCTGCCTCGTGCAGAAAGCCCGGGGAAGGTCAGAGAACCGATAGTCAGGCTCGAACCTATGACTATCATGCCGTAAACTGTCGTGCAGTGCAGAGACTTAGCCCCCACTACACCACGCGGACCCCTCCAAGGCACAGGTGATTCTTATTCTGATTAAATTATAATGATACTTACTCTTGTCAACCCATTCAACAACGCTACATGACAGTATAAATCCACCCAGCTGTTAACACTGTCAACATTTTTGTCAGTAAGTGCTTTTGATTTGCACTTCACGTCTCAGTGAAAAACTAACTTGTATTTACCATGACGCAAACTAAAAAAATTAAAATAATTTGAGATTTCCCCGCTGAAGTAGATTGAAACCTACTGATGTGTTGTCTGTCTGTCTGTCTGTCTGTGGCAGAACTCTTAGCATTTATTTTCATTGTAGGAATAAACTGTATACATTAAGTGCTTACAACTACTTTTCTAGTCTGGTGACAAAAATAGATATTAGGAAGCTCCAGACTTACCCTACTAAGGTCAGTGCCGTATTTGCGGTTGAGCTCATCCAGGGAGAGTTTATGGTCGTCCTATGGGACAGATATTTGGAACATTTCATGTACATTTATATTTATTTTTATATTGCACTGTATGTTTTGAACACTTAACTACTCAAGGTTATAATTTTTACTCAAATTGATAAGCATCTCAGGCCTTGACAAAACTCAATGACACAAACACATGAGGTAACCAGCCATGTGGTTCCAAAAGAACAAACTTTCCAAGTTTTGAAAATAAATAAAGCAAGAGAGGCTGACTTACCAGATCGACTTCCTTTTTCAATTCATCCATGTCCCTCTCCTTCTTCATGGCCTTGGCATTCTTCTTCTTACCTCCTTGTTCGGAGGTCGCCGCCAGCTCATACTGTTCCCGTCCTTCCTAAAGAGAGAAAAGGAGAACAGGTTTAAAAAAGTTTTAGGAATAGAAATAATTAATTTAGAGCTTTGCCTGAATAAAAAAATACATTCACCCTACTAGATGGTCTTTAGGCCAATTTTGAAACTTAACTCAATGAGTCAATGAGAAACTCACACCTTTAGGTTCAATGTTACAGATGACTTACAAAATTTCCCCTAATCTTGGTTACATTTACATTTGAGTAATTTAGCAGACTCTTATTCAGAGAGACTTAAGCAGTGGAGTATGAGGTTCCATTTTGATCCCCCTTTGTTGCCAACACAATGACTTTTTACATCAGTAGTCAGAAGTCTTTATACAGGTGCCTGACCTAAAACCCTAAGAGCAGTGAGATGTTGAATCCACACAGAACCACAACAGTTAACCCCAGGGTGGGAAATGAACACCCGCCCAATTCGGGTACTTTTTCACATTAGTGATGTGACGCTCGCGAACGATTCGGTTCTTTTGAACGGCTCTTTGGTAGGAACAAAGGGAACCGAGTTGTACGTGGTGACAGCTGTTCTTTTTGTTGTTCTTTCAAAATTTCACTGCGTGATCCACTTCTCTTCATGACTTTACATGAGTAGTTAACATTCTGAACTACAGTCAGTCAGTGAGAACAGCGCGACAACAATACAAAGACATGTATCGTAGACGATTTATTTTAAAAAGATAATGAGACAAACTTGAAAACTTAGCTGCATTTGGATGCATTTATTAAAGGAAAGCCACAACAACCCGTTTCCACAGCAAACAGTTCATTCAACACCGTTTTACTATTAAGTTCTGGTGTGAAATGTTGTTCAGATAATTGTTTAAGTATTTGATTTGTTCTGAAATCTGTTTTGTACAACTGTTTATTATGTAAAAAAATAACTGTGACAGTAAAACAATGACTAATATACATGTATAGTGTAGCCTGAATTGTATTTAAGGCAAGGCAACTTCATTACATTTAAAGATGGCCACAATGCAGGGATGTCGTCATCTTGTGTAACGTTTACAATGGAAATCATTGACAATTTTGTGAGGCTAAAACTAGTCATCACAGGCAAAATTATATTGGTGGGATGTCTGTTTGAATCTGCTCAAAATCGTACCCTATCTTTATCCTAGCGATTATTTAGCATAAAACAATTAGGGTACCTGGGTGGTGTGCGTCGCACAGACAGTATACAGAAGAGAACTAATGAAACAATTATGAACCTTTTCCGCAGTGCCAGTTCAGTTCAACGATTCGTTCGCACTACTACTTCTTTGGGTTTTTAGTTCAGTTCACTAGAGAACTGAAGAAACAACAGGAAACATTTCTGAAGCTTTTCCGCCAGTTCAGCAATTAGTTCGTGAACTTATTCTTTGAATCTGTTATTTACAGTTTGTTCACCAATTGCAGTTGCTTTCAGCAGATGCTGGATAGTGAGAAGAGACCACGGGGCTAACATCAGGTTTGGCAAAGTGATGCAAATGAGGAAGTGCCTTAAACCCAGGGTTGCCAACTCTCACGCATCTGGTGGGATTCTCACGCTTTCAGCAGCACAAAAAAATAAGCGTTTCCATTCTATTAGGTTTTTTTGACTAAATCAGTTTATATTATAGTAAACAAAGACTAACATTTCTAAAATTAGGGTTAGGGTTACCAAAAGTGTTCTCTGCGTGCACACTCACTGAAATTTCACTAAAAAGTCTCACGCCAGCCAACGTCCCAAAGTTGGCAACCCTGTAAACCAGCACTCTGAATTCCAGCTGGGGGCGACACATGCTGTTGCAAAAGGAGGTTGGATTCTGTAGAAGTCTATGAGAAAATAAGCCACTTCTCACTTGATTTATTATTTCAGTAAACATTTTCATAATGAGTTTATGGTCTAAATCGCGCGTTTTTAGTCTTCTGCAATACAGGATGATGTTCATTTTTTGATTTATGGTCTTGTTGATTTAAAAATCTGCGATAAAGCAGGGGGTGTTTTAGGGCATGGCTATGTAGTGACTGTCACTTTGGTCGCCTAATAATGACTTCAGTGTTTGGTTTTATGACACTCAAAGGAGTTGGCAGTTCAGTTTTTCCAGTAAGTAACATTACATTTTGTTTTAATACAGTTTTTTGTTTGGCAAACTTTTGTTATACACCCTCTTGTCTAAAACGGTCCTATCTGCAACCAAGATGACTGCGCCGGTAACGGCAAACTCGATGACCCAAATCAGATCTCCACAAACCTCTGGGTGAAGTCACACATGTTTCGTCCAGTAGTATATACAGTCAATGGAAGAGACAATAGAAGAGACTCAAACAAACAAATCGTTTGTGGGGGGATTCAGTTCATTACGTTCATTTAAAAAATTTGTTCAAAAAGAACGAATTGTTCACTACGTGTAACTTTTCCTAATCTACCAGCCTAATCTACCATCTTTTCCTAATCTACCAGGCAGGTGAATTGTCCAGAGTATAATGTTTAATTTTTATTGGGCTACCTTAAGCATAACTTGTTTCATATTGGAGATAAATGAGTTTGACAAAAATGCGGAAGCTTACTCTTTAACAACGAAAGATGAGGTGTCTTCTGTTGTGGTAATTAGTTGATTATTAGTTTTTGTAGAGCTTGTTTTTGAATTCCAGCCTTGAGCTGCGGTACCACAGACATAGTGCAGTCATCAAAATAGAATGGATAGAAAGGCCATTCCAATTCAAATTAATGTAGCAGAATGGTCAAAGCAGCAGCCATTTTTATGTGTACCATTCCATTGCAAAAGATCTAGCAGCCTACTTTTGCCCTAAACTGATTTGCATGTTATCACCATGCCAACTAATAACAATCACCATTTTGTTGTGTGCGAATGACCACGCCAAGCAGTTTAATGGCTTTTCTATCCATTCTATTTCTATGAGTGCAGTACAGAATAAAAACAAATGTAGTTAGTTCCCAGTAGTAAGCCCGAGTAAGGTAAATTAAAGGCAATGTCGAAAATATCAAGAAGAAAAACATGTATAACTAGAATAGGTACAATTTCTGGGGAAATTGTGTGAAGTGTTCTTGTCGCCACTAGTAGCAAGATTAACATGATGCTAGCATGATAAACCTATTGCTCGAATAATGCTAGCATGGTTTCATTAAGAAATTAGCATGATTACCATGGTGCTCAAATGTTTTTAGCAAGATATGACTATGATTAACATGATGGTAGTACGTTTTTAGTAAGATATTACCATTATTAGCATGATACTAGCATTTTTTGTAAGATATTATTATAATTAGCTTGATGCTAGTATAATACTAGTATGATAATCATTTTGCTAGCATGTTTTTAGTAAGATATTATTATGATTATCATGATGCTAGCATGTTTTTAGGAAGACATTAGCACAATAAACATGATGCTAGCATGATGCTAGTATGATAAACATGTTACTAACATGATGTTAGTATGATTAGCATGATGCTAGCATGATTTTAGGAAGATTTTAATTTAATAAACATGATGCTAACATGTTTTTAGGAAGATATTAGCACAATAAACATGATGCTAGCATGTTTTTGTAAGATATTAGTATGATTAGCATGATGCTAACATAATAAACATGTTGCTAACATCATGATAGTATGATAAACATGTTGCTTACATGATGTTTCCATGTTTTTAGTAAGATATTAGCATGATGCTACCATGTTTTTAGTAAGATATTAACATGATTAGCATGATGCTAGCATAATAAACCTGTTGCTAACATGATGCTAGCATGTTTTTAGTAAGATATTAGCATGATTAACATGATGCTAGCATGTTTTTAGTAAGATATTACCATGATTAGCATGATGCTAGCATAATAAACCGGTTGCTAACATGATGGTAGCATTAAAAAACATGATGTTTACATGATGCTAGTATGTTTTTAGTAAAATATTAGCATGATTAGCATGATGCTAGCATGTTTTTAGTAAGATAATAGCATGATTACCATGATGCTAGCATGTTTTTAGTAAGATATTAGTAGGATAACCATGATGCTAGAGTGATGCTAGCATGATAAACATGTTGCTAGCATGTTTTTAGTATGATATTAGTATGATTACCATGATACTAACATGTTTTTAGTAAGATATTACATGATTAGCATGATGCTAGCATAATAAACCTGTTGCTAACATGATGGTAACATTAAAAAACATGATGCTTACATGATGTTAGTATGTTTTTAGTAAGATATTAGCATGATTACCATGATGCTAGCATGTTTTTAGTAAGTTATTAAAATGATTAGCATGATGCTACCATGTTTTTAGTAAGATATTAGCATGGTTAGCATGCTACTAGCATGATACTAACATGCCACTATTGCCATGATTGACATGATGCCAGCATGATTAATAGTGTTTGGTGTAACTGTTTCGAGTGTTTGGATTGGGCGGAGTAACTGGCTAGAGTGTTTGGAGTGCGCGGAGTAACTGGGAAGGGTGGGTGGAGTAACTGGTTGGAGGGGGCAGATTATATTGGTAAAGGGTTTTGAGTGGGTGGAGTAACTGGGTGGAGTGGGTAGATTAAATGTGGGGAGTGGTTGGAGTGGGCGGAGTAACTGTTCGATTCAGCAGAATGGGTGGAGTCAACGGGTGGACTGGGCGGAGTAACTGGCTGAGTATTTGGAGTGGGCGGATTAACTGGGTGGAGTGAGAGGAATAACTGTGTGGATTCGTTGGAGTGGGCAGAGTAACTGGGTGGAGTGGGAGGAATAACTGTGTGGATTGGTTGGGGTATGGGGAGCAATCGATTGGACAGGGCGGAGTAAGTGGGTGGAGTGGGAGGAGTAACTGTGTGGATTGGTTGGAGTGGGCGAAGCAATCGATTGGAGAGGGCAGAGTAAATGGGTGGAGTGGGCAGAGCAACTGTGTGGATTGGTTTGAGTGGGCGGAGCAATCGATTGGAGAGGGCGGAGTAAGTGGGTGGAGTGGGAGGAGTAACTGTGTGAAGTGGCTGGAATGGGCAGAGTAACTGGTTTGTATGGGAAGAGTGGGTGGAGTCACTGGGTGAACTGGGCAGGTTAACTAGCCTCAGTCAAACGGTTACAATTACTGTCTATGGAGAACTTCACTTTGAAACCAACCAATCACCAGTCATGTTGTGAAAACTATTAATGTTATGGCTTGAATAATTACAAGTTTATTGACAGCGGGTGGAGCTGAACATTTTGATATTAGATATGTACATGTGGCCTTAAAACTGTAGGAATGGCAGCAGTCTAAACAGTGTGTGAATGCAGCTGCTCTCACCTAAATTTCGGAAAAATCCAGTTGCTACTTAACTTGGCAGAATACAGAGAACGTATCCGTGGCAACCTTTTGTATTGGAGTTCAGTTGAGAAGCTGTAGCTTTATTCACACGGCTCTAGTTTAAAAACTATACATCCCACAGCTTAGATATTTATATCATTGGAATCCTAAGAACCAGGCCGACATCTGATATATAATATGTCTATGAAACCGTAGACACAGTGACAAGTTAGAAAGTGGCTTTATTTCTAAAGTGATTTGAGTAGAGATACAATAAATGTCTATGGAGAATGTGAGTTCCAAACAAATGATAATAGTGTAAAAACTATTATGTTTATGGCTTAGATTTTGATATCGTTAGTGGCAGCAGGAGTAGATGAACGTTTTGATATAACATTTGTGTATGTGGAGTGAAACGTTTAGGAGTGGCGGCAGTTTAGAAATTGTTTGAAGATTAGGCAGGTAATAGCTGCCTCCACTCTAGCTCCACTCTAGCTAGTCCATTAATTCCTATGGGATGATTTTTTCGTTACAAAAACGGTAATAGACGAACAACCGTTTTATGAAACCTTCCACAAAACGGTACGAATGTGGAGGGGAACGAGCCGCATGTTTTGGCACTAGATTTTGTGTGTAGCATAAGAACTCTGTGAGCAGGGTCACTCTGAATAATTTCTCCATTCATTCCTATGGGCCTTTTTAAACGCTATTATTTTGAAAACATTTTTTTGAAACCTTTCACGAAATGACAGGAATGTTAAGGGGAACAAGCCGCACGTTTCGATACCTTACTTGTAATTTTAGCATAAAAACTCTGGGAGCAGTAGCGCCAGGAAAATTCGGCCCATTCATTTCTATGGGATTTTTTCGCCACGAAATTGGTAATATTTCGCAAATCGTTTTACGAAACCTTCCACAAAACAATAGAAACTCGATCGGGATCGAGCCGCACGTTTTGGTACATTACTCTATTTATCGATTTTTTAAGCTCTGGGAGGAGTAGGGGGCAAAGTTTGCCTATAATAATAATAATAATAATATATATGTCGGATAATAGTATGTGTTCCTTGCCAAAGGCAAGAACACTTAATTACAGATATGAGGAGGTTTGTGATAGTGATAATGATACAATTGACATTTTCCGTGATCGGAAAAATTAAAACACACATACAGCGCGGAATGCTAAACGCTCATTGGGTGATTCTGCGGTCACTCTAATCACTTGTTTAATCTGAGATTATAATTGGATTCTAATAAACTCCGCTCTCGTTTTACCAGAGACATTTATACGCGCATTGTCCAACATTGTCCAAGTGTAACTTAGTTGATTAACAACAAATTCTAATTTACTATCTTACGTCGCTATAATATGGACTCTTATTATATTTAATTTGATGTTTGTTTCTTTATTGGAGAAGCATCTACTTGCAGCTTTGATAGGAGATAATTGGGGGTCAGATGGCTCAGTGGTTATGGAGACAAACTAGTCAGAATGTTGTTGGTTAGATTCCCTGCTGTGCCAAATGTTGTTGTGTCTTTGGGCAAGGCACTTCACCCTAAATTGGAAGAATGCCCATGTACTTACTGTAAGTCATTCTGGATAAGTTGCCTTTTATGCATTTGAATTGGGGTAAAAGTGGCTGGTAGCATCCACCTGGTGGACAAAGTTAATTTCCCACCCTGATTAACCCAGAACGTGATGATAAGCTTCATTTTTATTGTATCATCTCTGCCAGTAGTTGTAAAGTTACACTAATGAGCGAGAGTGGTAATTTTTTCAGTACCTAGTCATGCAAATACGCATTCTCCATTTCTTATATCTACCAAATTTAACAGATAATACACATTTGTTGTGCTTAAGATCTTGAAATACATCATTCCGCTCTTATACCACTAGCCATTCAAAATAAAATGTAGCATAATCAAAAAGGTATATGGACTGTTTGTTGTATTGGTTTTACAGAAAGAAAGTGAAGTGGAACTGCAGTTTTGTCTGTGAACATGGACTCTGTTAGCAGAGCAGAACTGGATGTTGAAAGTTTTTTTAATAGTAACTATTTGAGCTTGTGGGATTTCAAACAACTTTGCAGAGCTCACATACTCTGGTCCTATTCTCTGATTAGAGAGGGATTTTGGCATAGCACTGTGTTTTGGAGGCTAACTCCAGTTAACATTGAGAAGACATAAGTGATTTAGGCATAGTGCAACAGGTGCCATGACAGTCAAACCCATGTGAGTTTTCCTAATTACTCAGCATAAGAAACTCATGTTTGAAAATGTCAAATGTCTGAAGTTTAGGATGATTACAGGACGAACAATCCTTTCAGAAGAGTCAAGGGGGTGGAACCCAGGGTTTTCAACATATTCCTTGATAATCTGGGAATACCAGACAATTACATTTGGACACAATAACATGTGCAGAAGAGGGGCAACATTAACTGGACACTGTTGACATTTGCCTTGAGTACACACTCAACTTTTCTGGAATCTCATATTGTGAAATGTTTACGCTAACAACAGGATTTATTCACTCACACATTTTCCATGATCAGAATGTCACATTTCTAACAAAAGGAAATAAACCCGATGAAGACTGAAAAGGGGAGGGTGTAAACGGCACCAGCCGCGTGCAACAAGATAATGCATAGTACCAGATAGACATCAATCAGGCAGTTAGCCATCATACATTATACAGGATCTGCTGGCTGTCAAAGGGAACTTCACAAGCTTATTCTCTAACAATATAGGGTTACACAAAAGCTGCATTACTGTTAGCAGAGCTGTTCTTAGTTCAGAATTGGATCCTAAAGTTACAGGGGTGTGACTTATTATCATATGTTTTACTTCTTTGTTGTCCAAATCAAAAGGGGGGTGTCTATCATTTTCTTTGCTGGTGGAACAGTAACACTGTTGGAACGACACGCCCCGTTGTAGTCTTCAGGCCCCCCCAAGGAATCTGCTCTAGCAGTTCCCTGCGAACTTTTCATTAGTTGACAGGCACACTGATGCCTGTCTTGGAAATGCACTGTTCCCCCCTAGAAGTAGCCTTCTCAAAGATACTTCCTGAATTAAATACAGATCCATAAAAGGATAAAGTATTTTAGGGATTACTCTGCTCTCTCAGAAACAGGAAGCTACTGCACTGAAAGCAGGAAAGACGCGTGGATGTCCGGAAAAGAGTGATCATGCACAAATACAATGAGCATTTGTATAAACGTGCCTAGACCACATCAAAACAATGATGGAAAATGGGCAGATAAAGATCTTAAAGGTGACTTTATTCTGGACATAACATGTACAGTCACGGAATTCATTCAGACCCGCTTTGAAAAACACTCAAGATACCAGACTTACCACATTCTTATGTGGGATTACTGTAATGGGCCTGGGAGTAACACTGTGTGGTTAACAAGGCTTGTATCTGAACACCATGTTTTTACAGTTATACACTCCCCTATGGATATATTTAATGCGGATGTCATGAAACTTTCTACCTCAATATAGTGTACCATGATTATAGGGAATTCTAATATTTTACTGCTTGAATGTTTGTTAACACTATAGGGATGGTCATGCTATTGTATAAAATATCAAAATAAACTAATAAAATCCTTATCTAAAACCCAAATCATAAAATACATTCCAAATAAAGAACACAAATAAAAACATGATAGATTTCTTGTGGTTATTTACCAATGTCAAAGTCAACACAAACTCAGATATTCTGTATGTAAATATATGTCAAGCCCTTCAATTTATGATCATCCATCAATGTTGTCTTCCATGGACGTCCAGGCCTTTTTGTGTTGCAGAGTTTACCAGTGCATTATTTTTTTTCAGAACGTACCAAACTGTTGATTTGGCCACTCATAACATTCCTGCTATCTCTCTGATGTTTTTTTTCCCACAGCCTAATGATGGCCTGTTTTACTTGCATTGAGAGCTCCTTTGACTGCATGTTGTGGGCTCACAGCAACAGCTTCAAAATGCAAATTACACACCTGGAATCAACTCCAGACCTTTTACCTGCCTAATTTATGAGGAAATAATGAAGGAATAGCCCACACCTGTCCAGGAAAGATTTTGAGTCAACTGTAAAATTACTTGTCCCTTGAAAAAGAGGGGGCTACATATTAAGTAGATGTAATTCCTAAACCCTTCCTCCAATTTGGATGTGTATACCCTCAAATTAAAGATGAGACTCCACATTAAGCCCATATTTACTATTTAACTTTGAGTGTATTTTGGAAAACAGTCAAAATAACAACTTGTGTCAGTTCCAATTATTTCTGGATCTAACTGTATATAAATGAGCTGGTATCCAGACATTGACTTGGTTCTGGAACTCCCTGGTTGATATTAAACAATTGCTGCACAATGCTAGAATATAGCACAAAATACATTCTGTTTCATTGCACAAATAATGTATACACTGCATATACGAAATCTGGTTGTCATTGTGGCTGCATTCAGTTAGGGAGTAGGTGCAATGTGTCTGAGGGAGAAAAAGGGAGAGACCGAACACAGGGTCGCTGAAAGAAGCCTTTTCAAAATGAGCAGAAAGAACATCAACCAGTCTCCTAAAAACAACAGCGACAGACAGACCAGTGCCTCATTGAGACAACGGCCCCTCTTGTATGCTGAGAAACACCATCACTTCCAGCTCAACATACGGGTAGTAGACACAGTCATATTTTACAGCCAGGGTCGAATTCCTGCAAACACCATTCCTGGTTCTGGTCATGTACGTGTGCCAAATACTAAAGCTGCTCACTGAAGCATACTGACCCCCCCCCTCCCCCCCACTCTGGGACTTTGCCCTGTTGCTACAGGCGACATAACCACACCTCCCAGATATTTGAATGGACAGTCATGTGTTACTCTCCTCACTTCTTTTCTCACCCTCTCTAACTCACAGCCTCATTCACTTTTTGTGTTGAGGAAAAAAAGGTTGATTTATTCACAAGATGTGTTCAAAGCACACACTAGAGACTGGGAAACAAAATATGTTGATGTTTTAGCGACAAACCATAGAACTACGCAGCAGAATACAAATCAATAGGGTCAACTTCCTTTACTGAGAAACTATGCAACAATGTGTAGGTGAGAACCAAATGCAAGATGCTAATTCCAAGTAGGCCTAAAGCTATGTGGCAAAAAGTTTAACAAATTAAAACTGCGCAGTTCTGCTGCAGATAAAAAACACTGCAGTGTAAGAATGGAATGGTTTAAGAATGTGTTATTCTTCCCCAAGTTTAACTGGTTTGTCAGTGATGGAAAATGCTTCATAATATTTGGGCAGTTAAGCCAAACAGAAGCAGATAGGCAGGCATTCAGGGAAGACGAGAAACAGGCAGTGGCTCTGCGATGTGTTCTCTGTCACAGAGATGGGGTGGCGTGTGACAAAAGGACGGCCTAATACATAGTGACTGTCGAGCGGAAAGAATGTTAAATCCTCAGGAGAGAATAAGCAAAAAGAAAATATCTGGGGAGGGTAGAGAGGGCAGGCCTCTTGCTTCCACAGTGGACCCCTGGGGGAGAGGAATGGAAAGCTAGGGACACAACCTGATGGCGGCTCACAGAGCGAAGGGAAGTACAGAAGACTTCCCCAATTACACTGTCAATATTTAGTCATTTTTAGGATGTATTCTAGACCTTATTTGTTTACAATAGAGCGATTCTTCTCAAGCCAATTTCCATTGCACCCAGTGGTGGAATCGTTAAACAATTACACGCTTTACGTCGAATGAGGAGAGCTAAAACAAAGAAACAACGCAACCTAAGATACAATAGCATTATTCAATTTTTACATTGAACTTTCAATGTGTTTTAATGGTTGTGCTTTTCCATTTCATTACAGCAAATTAGTAAAGAATGTCCCGTTTCATCCACAGTAAATTCACCCAGAATTAACTCAGGCCCCCTCCGAACATGAGCCATGAATGACTGCAGGTCTTACAATGTGCGCCTCATCTTCCCATTCATCTATACGGTCTTCTACCACTCTACCCACATTACCAACCCATTCATTCCTCCATCTCTCGCTCCGCTTCCTTCATCCCTCTCCTCAATCTCTCCTCTCTCCCTCTGTGGTCTCCCGGAAGGCATTAGTGTGGCTGTCCAAAGCCTTGTATCTGGGCATCTGTGCCCATTGCGCGTGCACTAGACTAGAGTGCCGAGAAGAGGAGAGTAAAAGGTGGGGGCAGGGTGGGGTGTTCACCAGCACCGCATGAAAAAACGGGGATACGATCAGTGGATTTGCTGCTCTGTATTCACATCTCGCACCAGATCTCTCTCTCTCTCTCTCTCTAACCACCTCACTCTCTTCCTCTCTCGCTCATTCTCTAGCTGGGAATGCATAATTTAACACTGTGCTTGTATGATGTGCAGAACAGCAGGGAGGGGCCTGCCTTTTATATGATGCGATTACCCACTTCAATACCAGGCATACTTAATCAATAAGTCTCAGGTATTAATTCATAGATCTGACATCCTAGTATCAAAGTGATTAACTGTGATATTGTTTATTTATTTATTAACAAAGCATGCCTTCAAATGAGGAAACATACGGTAAGTAGCTGAATATGGAGTGGATCTATTTCATGGAAATTATTTGAAAGAACAATGAACAAGAGCACCTGTAGATGATGTAGGAGGTGTGTATGACCAAATACTGTTTTGTAGCCATCAGAAAAGAACTGCGACAAGAAATATGATATACAACCTTATGCCAAATCCTTATACAAACCCATGAGGGGATGAAGAGCTTTAGCAAAATGAAATGTGGCCCTACGTCATAATAAACAACTACAATCTGGGCATTTCTATCGATAAGACCCCATAAGCACATGACATTCATGAGAGAATATCAGAATTAGTGTCTAATGTTTGTTTTGACAAGGAAGCAGACCGCAGAAGTAACAGTTCCAATTGGTTGTATCGGTTTACTGATCATCCTTAAATGGTTGAGTAATTTAAAATGTTAAATTATTTTACCAAATTGCTGACAAAAAGACAAAAACCAACTGCAACAGAATGCAAAACTGCAAATTCTATGACTGAAATGGGAATCTCTCACAGTTGGGTCTTAACTACATTTAACCACTAACTAACCTTACCAGGTGAGCTGGCCCAACTGAGCCAATTTATACATAGGGATGCTTAAAAGCTATTTGGTGCTGAGACTAAATCTGAAATAATTATAGAAACTGGTTTCACAAGTTTCAATGGCCAAATACAATATAGGTCAGCACAATACAGTTTAGTAAAGCACAATTTATTGTACTTCAATAATCTAGTTTCCATAATTGCTAAAGATTTGGTGTAGGCCAAAACTACCAAATTTGGTTTGTTTTGAAGCATAAGTTATTAGTAGAATAAGCTACAAATATACAGTTTTCCACCTATCCTGTGCACATTCAGGATACATCACCATGAAGATAAATATATATTCATAATTCTGCATTTGTGTAATATATACATCAATAGTGGCTAAATAATAAAATGTCCTTACAATAACAAAAAAGATTTTTAAACAACACTAATGTCATAACTCGCACCCTATTCCTTTCATTGAATCTTCAGGGAATTTAGTTTCTGTAAACATGGTCAATTAAACTGAGTAACAGGAAAAGGTTTTAAGTAGTTATTGCATAGAGTTGTATGGTTGTTACAACCAATATTGATTGTTTTGGCTTATTAAGGCAAAGGCTGAAGAGATGACTTTCCCAAGATTTATTTTCCCGGAATAAAGATCCCCAGGTTTTTGAGCCTTTTTCGATCACATTCTGCACTTGTGGCCTCTTTCTTATCACATTTCTTACTGTTAACAATTAACAATAATTTTCAAGTATTACAAGTGAAACATCAATGCATACCAACCATTTGATGATGCTTCTCACAAATTGTCATTGAGACTTGTGCTTTTTTATTTTTTTAGTTATACAGTGGTGTTACACAGCAGGCTTTAGTGTAGCCTAATAGTTGGACATTTTATTTTATTAGATTATCACGTTCACCATTGAAAACTTGCAAGCCACTACCTCGTTGTTTTAACGGTTTGTGGTATCATGAAAATGTAAGATGGTATTGTTATAGATTAAGGTAAGCTTTGTAGTGCAACGTACAGGTTGGTATTATGGCTATACAATGCCAAAGCTATGGACTGTATGGACAGTGCAACACAGAGTGCCTGGAAAAAGCCTTTAGCCCCAATATTTTTTGCCATTATATCACACACCTGAGTTGCCTTCTTGCCATTATAAGTTGTTTCCAATGCAAGCACAATGGTAAAATATGGAATATACTAAGGTTTTTTTAGCCTGTTTACTGTATGACTCTTGGAAATAACACTGCAACTACTATTCAGCAAATTGTTCTGGAAATTGAGTACAAGTCACCATGAAAAAACTCATTCTAACAAAGACGATTCCTTCTATTCACAAGGAGGCTACAGGCTATGGATATATCACACCACAACAGTCACAAGATTTCACGAAGTTCTACGTCTGTCCCTACTTCCCGGCAACAAACTGAAAAAGGAAGCGCATTCTTCTAGCCACATTGGCGGCAGTTTGCTTTGAAGAGAAACATTGCATCATTCTTCAAACTTTCTGAACCTTAACAGAATCCTTGGGACGTCCCAATTCTGACATCACCCCGTTTAAATATACAACGGTTCGCTAAATAAAAATATGATTATGGTAGGGGGTTAAAAGACCTAGGATTGTCACAAGGATCCCAGATAGTACTAATAAGTAATACACATGTAAATATATGTCTCGGACACAAACTGTTTCATTGCAACGCGTGCGTTTTCTCCGGACTAGTTCCAACGCAACTCAAACGCTATTTTCTGCTTAAAAGTTTAGACAGCTTTTGCCAGAAAAATGCATTGAAAGTACAGGGAGCATTAGCTACATCTTCCATTGCGAACTGCGATGAGCTCAAACAATTTTTTATTTTTTTGTTCAAGTTTTTCATCACAAAAAAGACTTGCTACAAATTTTTACCCTGTAGACATCGAATAAAGCATCTTTTGTTCAGCCTACAAAATGCGGAAGTTAAGTCACTTTGTCATTCGCAGGCATTTTGAAAGAATGCGGCCATCACCGCACATGTGATGCTTTGAAACCAACTTCGATTTGTTTTGATTTTCAACAACCACCTGTATGACAAAACCGCTATATCACGTTGGCTAAGTAGAATTAAGAATTGCGCAAGTTAGTAGCTATCATTTTATGCCGGGAATGTAATAAGAAAAAAAAGGACTTACTCCTCGTCCCATGTTTGCAGTTTTGTGGAGGGAAAAACAGTTCTTGACCAATTAAAGGTTAATTTATTTAAAAGGAATAAAAAAATGTAATTGCCCCTGGATGTACCCTAATCCACACGTGTCACTCCTCCTGGACACGCATCCAAGCTCCCCTCCCGTTACAAGGTCCAATACTTATATACAGAGTTCCTTCCACCGTGACGTCTCCACTTTTTGCCATGGTAACATAGAATGGAGGGGCGGGGTCTTGATTATTGAACGTTTTACGAATATCGGTCTGCATGAATCAATCGTGTGACAATAGACTTTAACCTCTGTAACTTCAGATGTTGTTGTTGGTAATAAAATAGTTTAGTCTCTGTAAGCTAATTGATAGGGATTATATGTGTCAATATCCTAAACCATTACCAGAATATGAAGTGTTTTTTCAGTTATTTTATTTTTTTATTTGGAATCAACCATTTAAACACTCGTGCACAAACATTTTTTTCATCGAATTCATAACCACGTCATTATTATTGTATGGGAACTGGTAACTGTGGCAAATTTGAACTTATATCCAAGTCAATATTTTATATAAATGTATATATATATATATATTTTGTCCTCTCCTCTTTATGACCTCATTACATTGGCAAACCCTCACAGATGAGGGATGGTCGAAGATTGATCACATGCTTCCTCCAAACATGTGTTGCCAAGCTGTTCCTTTATTTATCACAAGCTGCTTGTTCAACACCAAACACTTTAGGCCTCTGGGTTCTACAAAATGTGAATATAAGCCGCTTTCCGACCGCAGGGATTTTTGCAGTTCCTAGAACATAACGTTCCTATAACTCTTTTTTTCTTGTGTTCCGATAGAAGAAATTGCGGGATTAGTTAGTTCCTCGCACCACCGTTCCTATAACCTTTTTAGCTCCTACTCTAGAGCAGGGTCTTTCCATCCTCCCTTTTCCTAGGTCCACGTTGATTGGTCCAATTTATAAATTACGCCGGTCGCTTCGTTTGTCTGTTGCGTATAATACTACATATTACGCTGGAGCCTTCGTCTTTTGTGTTTCTGTGTTAAGTAGCTACTCAATTTCTATTACTCCAGTCTAGTTTTTAAACGCCGCCATTCGAACTCCGTTATTAGGACATTATCAACACAACATTATTTTTATACAATTGTATTGAATGTCGTTTTCAGCCTCGTAATCTGAAAGAACAGCAAGCCGCGGTAGGAACCCAGCACTAAGGGCTGAAAACAACCAGATCATCCGCATACATAAGATGATTTACACACTTATCTCCAATCATACACCCAGTGTTTCAAACATTAAACTGTGAAATGTTGTATGTAGCGCTACACTAAAGTCTAGTGACAACGCTATAAAAGCCTGTTGCGGTGGTTGCGTCACTCCTTTATCCCTCCTACCAGTTCCTATGGCCACTTGACCAGTGCAAATGCAAATAGCAAAACCGGTTTTTGGGGAGAGTAGTTAGTAGAACTGTTTAGAAGTGGACTGTTCCTATAACTACGTTCCTGTAACTACTTGGTCGGAAAGCGGCTAATGACTGTTCCTATAACTACGTTCCTGTAACTACTTGGTCAGAAAGCGGCTATAGGCGCTTTCGGGCTAAAGCGTGTCCCTGCTCGAGACTTAGTTTACTTCTCTGAAGTGTGTATGTTAATATTTTCTCTCTTGTTCTCCTGTGTTTAGAGGTTGCTCTCACCCTACAAACTCATTAGACATCACTGTATAGCTCTGGTTTGATTGACAGCTTTGTCAATGGTACTTCCTCTACTTTAGCAAACCATACAGGCATTCCCAGGTCCGGATTAAGAATTCAGAGGCCCCTGGGCACAATGTCTTGTAGGGTCCCCCACCCCACCCACACAATCAAGTTTTTGAATTTTGGTTACTATTTGCTGGTAAACCCTATAGATTGTATAATTACTGGATGGAGCCATGTGTGACGTCCCCCATTGGTTTGTTAAGATCTGATTTGGGTCATCGAAATTGCTGTTACGGTCGCAGACATCTTGGTTGCGGATGTAACAATTTTAGACTAGAGGGAGAATTAATCTAGCTAGCTAATAGATATTAATTGGGATGCTAATGAAAAACAGTATTAAAACATAATGTAAAAAAAAGTAAAGTTACCTCCTCTGGAAACATGTGTCTCATTTCCTCAAATTTCCCTGGATTGACTAATTCTAAGAAGAGCGTACTTTCCAAGTTTGAAAAACATTCTGCTCCAAGATGTTATCAAGGATGGCCATGTACAGATTTCTGTAGCGTTCTTGGGGATCCTGCATTTGGGTCAGACAGCGTTTTCTCATGGTCTCATCTCATGGGTCCGATGTGAGATCTGTTGCTTTCGCATAAAACTCTTCTCTTCGACAAATGCAAGAAAACACTAAATTATTTTATTGCAGTAAAGAACATCCATAGCCCTCTGCTGGACAATATCAAAGACCACATCAGTCTCAGAGAAGATTTGCTCATATATGTACAACATGAACACAAACTCAAAATCCTCCAGTTTCCTCACAAAGCCTTTAGCACAATCCAGTGTATCATCATCCATTGTCGTATCTATGCATTTAGCTAATGTTTCTGGGAACTCCCTATAATTCCCCTAGTTGGTTAATTCACTACTCTCATCATGTCCCCTAAATGTCAGCTCCTTCCGGCCAAGCAAGGAAGTCATATCATTAAGGCAGTATAGGAAGGCCCTGTTTTGTTTGACTGTTTCATTTAGCCACTTGAATGCGAGCACCTTCCTTAATTGCATGCTCAACACTGATCCTGCCCATGCAGCTTAATCTTGCACATGCACTCACATGTTAATTGCTCTTTTCATGCCTTTTATATGCCCTGTCAAAGTTGGACAGATCTCCAAACCCACCTTTGACCAAACAACACATCTGTGAGATGGTTTCATCAAGAGGCATGGCCAGTAGTACATTTTCTTTGTCACAGCACTTCCATTCATCGAGCTAACTTTGTCATACCAGGAGAGCTGAACAGACCTGTTGCTTTGCCCTATCTTTTGCAGTAAATAAATCTTAGATGTTGATCTGCCCTGCTGTTTAATTCTAAGTTTCTCCTCGTAAGTAAGAATTTCAAATGGCTTTGCCAAAATCATGTCGACAATATTAGCATTGTCTTCCATCATGTGCAGGTTGCTAGCTGGCTAGTTCACCCCTACGACACTAGCCTAGCCTACAGTATGAAGGAATGAACAAACAATCTAACAAAACTATATTAAACTCGAAGGAGGAAATGTGAAAATTAAGATAAACTGAAAAAAGGAATGTGGTGTATAATTATATGAAATGTATGATGAAAATTGACTAGCAATATTGCAAAGCAAATACCAAGAAATAGGTTGCAGCAGTTTGTCTTTCGACTACACTTGCAAAATCCGTGATGGGACTGAGCTCAAATAGCTTTGGCAACTTTTTATAGTACAAAATCGCTGTCAATCAAAAGGAGATGCAGTCTTTCGACAGACCCTACAATCATCACACAGAAGCCCGGAGTCCAGGCCAGCCTACTCCTCCATTCACCTCCAGAGACGCTAAGCTTCCATGGGTGGGACATAATCGCAGCATTTATCCAATGACCGTCGAGTTTCGAAGCACAAAACAAAACTGTTTAAAGCAGCCCCATTGAAGTCCATGGACACCAGGCTTCAACAGGAAAATGCACTGTGACAGTACGGGAATGTATGAGAAGGAAATTGAGTCAGTCGACCTGCTATATGTAGCTGATTCTGAACAAACTCATCTTCGAGATGAACGTGCTCTAATGCATTTTTTGTCAATAAAATGTTAAGACAATTGTACTTATTTGACCATTAATATTTTGACATTTTAGGGGAAGTCGAGTTTCCCTTGCAGTCTTAAAGAAATTGCACCTGGGTAAGATTATGATTCTACACTGAACAAAAATATAAATGCAACACTCTCGTTTTTGCCGCCAATTATCATGAGCTGCACTCAAAGATCTAAGACTTCCATGTACACAAAAGGCCTATTTCGCTCAAATATTGTTTACAAATCTGTCTAAATCTGTGTTAGTGAGCAATTCTCCTTTGCCGAGATAATCCATCCACCTCACAGGTGTGGCGTATCAAGATGCTGATTAGACAGCATGATTATTGCAAAGGTGTGCCTTAGACTGGCCACAATAAAAGGCCACTCTAAAATGTGCAGTTTCATCACACAGCACATTGCCACAGATGTCACAAGTTGTAAGGGGGGCTTCCATGCAGTGATTTAAAGCCACAAAAGGGGGATTCAACACCACGGCCAGCTCCACATTCTAAGGAATCAAAAACAATTCAGCAGCTCAGGATAAATGGTGGCAAAAACAAAAGTGTTTTTCACATACTTCTGAGAATAACAATTTAAAAACACACACATAGTGTCTCCATCAGGTTAATTTAACTATGTCAGAGTTTGGTGTAGTGGTCTATAAGCTCTCGACTCTGGACCACACACGCCCCCTAGCAATGAGGGTTCAATCCCGGGCTTGGCAACCTGTCTGTGCCGTTCCGTACTGTCTCCCCTTAAATACATAACAGCTGCTTCATACTGTCCTAACAATAACCCCCCCCCCCATGACAAAATTCTAAAATGTTATATACAACTCTGGATATAATTAAGTTACCACTGCAAAATCATCAGTTTCTACAGTTTTAATATTGATAGGTACAGTGGGCTCCAGAATTGGCAATGGCAATGCACAAACAATACTTTAAAAACATAAACAATATAATTATAGAGATAAACTCAAAATACCAACATGTGAGAAACAGTACTTTTTTAATGTGGCCAAAAATGCCAAAATACAAAAACCTATGTTTTAGGATAAGTAAATGTTAAGAACTAGTATATTGGATCCAGGGGTTGAAAACATCTTAAAAATACAAAATACAGACAATAGTAGAATAGGAAAAATGATATTTCACAAAACTAGCAACAAATGCATATTATAGACCAAATAATGCGTACTTTCGGAATATGGTTAATTTTTCCCTGTATTATTCCAGTGTTCAGTAAAACATATAAAAAATATTTAAAAATATATGTAAAATTTGACCCGACAGGACAAATGAATGGGATGTTCAATAGTGCAGCTAAACTCAAATCAAATAGTGATAAGATCTCCCTTTATATTGGTACTGACAGGCATTGTAGCAGCACAACGAGTGTACATAAAAACCAACGCTCTAATGCGGTGTGGACGCGACTATGTACATTGCATACGCAGAGCTAAACAGTAGAAATAATGATATTCCACTTACGACACTTGAGTGGTGAAGACACAAATAGCAGAATACATAATGGACTCTGTCAGTGACAACAATACAGGGAAATCAAGATAACACAATAGTGTGGATAGGAATAGGCTGTGGAAACTGATGGCTCACTATGGGATCCCAACAAAGATCATCAACGTCATAAGGAGTGCCTACCAAGGGACAAGATGAAGGATGTATATCTGAGGCATTCAATGTCCTGACTGGTGTGCTGCAAGATTGCCTGCTCTCACCCTTTCTTTTCCTCCTATGCATAGATTGGGTGATGAAAGAAACAACCAAAAATAGACGAACCGGCATTCAGTGGAGCTTGACCGAGCAGCTTGAAGATCTTGATTTCGCTGATGATCTGGCAAAAAGTATTGCGTATCAACAGCAAGAACAACACACCAATAATCATGGATGAAAATGCACTAGAGGATGTAACCAGATTCACTTATCTTGGCAGCATCATTTCAGTGTAAAGTGGCACAGAGGACGATGTCCAAGCCAGGATCGGAAAAGCAAGACATTCAACATGCTAAATAATATCTGGAAGGCAAAAAACTTGTCACTCAAGACAAAACTACAAAACAATTCAAACGTAAAGACCACTCTACTCTATGGCTCTGAAACCTGGAAAATAACATCCACCATAATCAAAAAGCTACAGACCTTAATCAATCGATGCCTCAGACGCCTCCTGGGAATATACAGGCTAGACATTATCTCTAATGCCAACCTGTGGGAACTCACCAAACAAAACCCAATAGAAATGCAAATCCGGAGGAGGAAATGGAAGTGGATAGGGCACACACTCAGAAGGAAGAAATCACTAAACAGGCGCTGACATCGAACCTGCAGGGCAGGAGAAAGAGAGGCAGACCGAGAACCACTTGGAGAAGAACCACAGAACAGAAGATGAAGGAAGAAGGGCTGAGGTGGCAACATCTGGAAAGGAGGGCCCAAGATCGGAGAGGATGGATGAGCTTCGTCGATGGCCCATGTTCCTAGGGGAATTTAAAGGCTCAACTTACTAAGATAACATGACCAACCTTTAGCAGGCAATCATCAATGAATCGCGCCTGCCTCTCATTCACCTGGACTAAAATAGGGACTGAATTACCAGCTGATTGTAATGAAGGAATTAAGACACAAACAGTCCTTATTAGCACCAAGTGAACGAGGGGAAGGCACACCACACAATAATACTCAACATTAATGATCAACATAAATCCTCAGTGCATATACTGGCATAATACAAACACAAACTACCCACTATAAACCATAAATTATACATATACAACAAATGAGTCCAGAAACACATATCTAGATTAAGGTGCCAAACTTAGTTCACTGGAACAGGTGTCCCACCCTAGGACACCTGTTACATTTTCATAATCATTGGCACTCCTTATTTAAAACTTAGTCCAACCACCTGACCTCTGGCAAGGATAACATCATGGAGTCTCTTTCTGTAATGTTTGACAAGGTTAAGGAAAACATTTGGAGGAATTTTGGACCATTCTTTTATGCAGATCATTTCAAGATCCTTCACATTTCAATCTGTCAAGAGGAGTTAAGCAGGGCTGTCCATTGTCGGCTTACCTCTTTACTGTTGCAATTGACATTAAGGGCCTGGAAATCCATGGCTTAAAAACAAAGGTATCTATGTATGCCGATGACTCATGTTTTCTTTTGCAACCACAGTTGGAATCACTAAATAGCCTCCTAAAGGATCTCGATACCTTTTCAAATATATCTGGATTAAAATCTAATTATGATAAATGTACTATATTACGTATTGGAGCTCTAAAAGATTCAGATTTTATATTACAGTGTAGATTACCAATAAA